>JAHWFP010118032.1:0-29997 GCA_023313725.1 Lithobius niger | reverse complement strand
AAAATTTCAAGCCTGTCCGCATACTGCTCAACTGATTCGTCAGACTATTTAGTAGCACGGAAGAACTGGGCTCTCAGCACACATTCATCACCACCACCGTACCTTTTAGTCAAATCAGCCTTAAATTTATCATAAATAAAACCGTTGGAGAGTTGTGGGGAATTGGCGACGTACTTTGCCGCACCTCCTTCGAGGCGGTTTGTGGCTGCAGAAATCAGCATAGAATCTGAGATATCAGGGTCTCGTTTCCTTAAATTATCCACCATCAGGAGGTATGTAAAAATATCATCACCAGGTTTGCCTGAAAATTTTGAAATCGCCTCGATAGCGGCACATAGCTCATCACGGGACGAGTAGTGTACATCTTTATCAGTATTATTTTTCTGCAATAGCCCTATTAGCCTATCCCAGTGCTGTCGATCCTCACGCATTTGTGAGTACATTGAATCCAACATATCTGTATTTGTAGGAGGCAGAGCAGCCGAAACAGGCGAGGGTTCGTCATGAAAAGATTCAGGCAGCATCTCAGTAGTAACAGTTATTTGTGCTGTTTGCTCCTGGTTTCCTCTGTTAGTAGGCTGAGAACAGACAGAGGGTGATGAAGGTAGCCTACGCACTGTACCTCGACGGTGGCCCAGCAAAGTACTTGGGGGAGTTGCCTTAGAAGTAGATTGTTTTCCATCGCTGTTAAAAATGCGCCTATGTATAGGCCGACCTCTGGATGAAACCGTGGCTAATCGGAGGGTAACTCTACCCCTACGAGGCATACTGGCGGTTCCCCCCTCCCCCAAAATAAGCAATAATCTGAAGAGTGCTGACTAATATCCTTCCAATAAATGCATTACCAGTGAAGCAGTCAAAAATTCTTTTTTTTTTTAAATTTGCCAAATTTCCAAATAAATAATAATAAATAATTGTTGATGATTACATGCCTTGTGTTGATTACTTAATTAGTTAATTAACTAGTCCAACTAATTACAATAATTAATTAGGCAATTAGGGATGCATATTAATTAGGTCTTAAACACACAAAATCAATTAAATGATATGTAAAATCATTACACAGACCCATTGTTAAACAAAGGCCAACTGGCGCCCATGTGCCAGAGGTCTTGTTTTAATTTTGTGTGTTAATTAATAATCCATCTAATTACAAAAATTAATTCGGCAATTAGTGATGCATATTAATTAGGTCTTAAAACACAAAATCAATGAAATTATATCTAAAATCATTACAGAAGGGGTTGGGCTATCCCTAACAATGGGTATTAGCCGAGGAGGGGTAGAAGAACGAATTTGTTGCATAACTTCCTGGTCTAAAGGAATGCGTGTGTTTACGCTACGGTAGTGTAAATTTGACTCTTGAAGGTCATTGTTTTGCCTGCCTAAACTGTGGCGTCTGTCAACTGATTGTAGGCTCGCATTATTTGGCGAATTATTTCTCGAATAATGAGCTAAGCCATTTTCATCAATACTGGGTGAACAACTGCGTGTAAAACTATGTGACCGACTTCTTGAATGAGCGATGGAACGAGTGACAGAAATGTCTCGAGGTAAGTTATTAGACCTGCGGCGTGAAGCCGTGTTTCTACTATGTGAGCATTCTTTGTTGGCTGCCGTGTTTGTGCAGCGGCACGTGGCACTCGGATTCTTTCCTGTCCTTGCCTAACTTGGGACTCGTTCACTATTTGTGTGATTATTTCGCCGTTCATATTTTCTAACAATCGTTTGGTATTTCTAAGAGTTCTGCCTCTAGTTGAGCGCTTTAAACTTGTTCTTTTGACAGGAATCCTGTTTAAATCTCTCCTAGGTGCATTTTTCTTAGTTTTAGTCATAATTTCGGCCCTAACTCATGATACCTTTAAAACTAAACGTGTGGATTTCGTGTAGGTTAGCCTACACGATTTTTACGATTTTCGTGCTTTCTGGCTTGTTTACAAGTCTTGTTTATGTTTGATTTTCGTCAATACTTATCAAAATTTTACAGGGTGTAAGTTAGGAAAAATTATTCCAGCCCCATCGTGAATTTAGCTAAGATTCACGATGGTGAAGGTGGTTTGCACTTTCTTGACGAAATAACTCCAAAATTTTATAAATTTACAGTTTTTTTTTTCAAAACTCTCTCCTTGCTCTACCGAATGTCATCTATGCTTATTTTTTTTGCTAAATGAGGGCATGGGCGTTATAACGAACTAAATTCTGACACCATTGTAAACTTAGTGTAAAACAGCTATACTGAGTTACGCTAGTTTATGTTGTGTGAGCCTTTGCTCAACATCTGCCGGCAATTATAATATATCAACTGTAGCTTTACAACTATCACAATTGGCATGCAAGGGAGACCACACAAGTTTTATTGGTTAAACGAAACGTAATGTTTATTCATAGTTAAATCGATTAGTGTTAGCTGGTTTTAGCGACTCCCTCTATATCCCAGTTCAAGCACTCGTAAGCTTAAAGGGGCCGGGGCTCTACACTACTCGTAATGCTAATGCGTCCTTGCCTGTCTTAGGCCTAATCACTAGTATGTCAATTACTGTACTGACTATTCTGAGTCCTATATCTAAAGCTCTTGACTATTTTAAGTCCAATAACTATTCTAAATGTACAATTCTACTTAACATACATCTAGGTACATCTAGTTCCTGGTCTGGGGTGCTCAGTGTATGGTGGCTTTTTAGTGTCAGAGTTGGAATGCAAGTCTGATTTATTCTGCTGGGGCTTGCTTATGTATATATCCCAGAGCTCTAACTGATCCAATACTACGGTTAGGCTGAACATGTCTGGGCTTGCCCTTGAACAAGTCTGGGTTTGTCCCTGCTGGACTGGTTGAAACTGGATCTGGCCATTGTGGAGGGACCTGAGGGACCTGAGCCAGTCTGGGACCACTGAGTTATAAGTCATATCTAGACTACTCATGGCTTGGCTTCTGGCCAAAGTGCACTAGGCTGAACTAGCTGTTCAGGCTAGGTGCGCTTGTTATAACTTACTCCTTTTGAGTGCATGTAGTTAATTAAGCAGGCTAATGGCCGAATGGACATTGCTATTAATTAATGATAAGCTTTGATTATTTAATAATAATAAAGTCTGGATGGCATATCGTGCAGATGCTGTGCCGATCCGAAACCGATACCTGTTAGGCAGTCAATATCCGGACTGCACAAGACAACACCTAGCGGCAGAAGAAAAAAAAGAACTATCCGTATCTAAGCAAAATCATAAAACATCTTAAAGATCAGTCGGAGGAGGATTTAATCGATGCCTCAAGTAAAAGAAACATCTTTTACAAGGACTATGATAGAATTCTATATTTTCACGCATATACCCGCTTCCAAGATAAACCGCACCACTAAAAAATAAGGCAGTTGTGTAAAAAAAACTCTCGTATAACCCACACCCTCGTATAATCCCCGGTTAATCTACAAGGTTTAACAAAGTGTGAATGAGCTCACTAGTGTGTACCGTAATGCCAGGCTGTTGGCCTTCAGACACATTTTTATCTTGTTATCCAATGTAAAATAAAAGATATTTTGTCTTTTTGTACTGTATACTACCCTTATACTGAATATCTTTTAGCACGTTTAATGATTGGTACCGTAAATAACCAGCAGTGCACGACCGTTCGTCCGTGAAAAATGCCATTCACAGCACACGCTAAATCAGCTTATCGGTTAGACACTCCAAACACTCTTTCTTTGTGCAGGGACAAGAAATTGATCAGTGCTGAGTAAGCGATCCACTACGTGATGTTCGAACGCACAACGAAATTGGCTGCTATTAATTGCAAGTTGGTTTCAAATTTCGATTAACAAATTAAGGAATGAGAACAACTGAGATCTTGAAACATGAGCTGCTAGTTTTCATGAATTAATACAAGAAATGCATGGCAAAAAGTGAGTAAATTACTATTTTCAATTGTGATTTGTATCACTGCATCGTGAGTATGTGAACGTTTGGGCTTATTGAGAAATGCACTTTTTTGTTTTAGCGTGCAAAAATACTTTCGTATAACCCACACTCTCGATTTTTTAAGAAAAAAAGACGTATAACCCGCGGGTTATACGCGTGAAATTACGGTAGAATTAGGCTTGCAGACCCATCTAAAGGTCATATGCGTAGTTTAGCACAGATGTGCATACCACAATCTCTACACAACTTTTGTATTAGACACTATCACTCAACAGTCAACACCAGGCGCCAGACATCATGGTGCCCATAAAACTACAGATTTGATAGAGCTACATTGCTAATGGCCTAAGATGTTTGACGACATTGCTCATTACGTCAAGACTTGTCAAATATGCCAAGCTTTCGTTAGACCTGCCAAACCCTACAAAGCTAAGCTAAGAGCTTACCAACCCCTACAGAGACCAGGTTACTCATGGAGCTTGGATCTTATAGGGCCTTTGAATAAAAGTGTTCACGGAAACATGTAAGTGATACAGTAATTGACGATTTTAGTCGTTACGTCATTGCAGTCTGAATTCCCGATAAAAAGGCAGAAACTATAGCTAATAAATTGTTCTCTCACCTTATTGCCAGATTTGGGGCACCAGTGCAATTACGTGGAGACAAAGGCTCAGAAATTAATAATGTTATTGTTGCTAGACTAGCTAATATGTTTAATATTAAACAAATCAATTTTACTCCAAACACTTCGTGGGTAGGAGGAACCACAGAGGCTGCAAACAAAAGAATAGAAATGATCCTACACAAAATTTCAGCTAGTTGTCCTGAAAATTGGTTTGAATATCTCGAACTAGTGACCATAGCGCTGAACGTGTGCCCTAATTCTGCTACACTAATTAGTTCGCAATTTGCATTTTGGGTCAGAGTTCAGACTACCCAAGTGCACTAGCTTTCAAACCACCAAGAATTTGCTCTGATAGTAGTGATACTATAGTTCGTCAAGAGAGCAAACTTCAGGCAGCATTTGAAGTCGCTCGAGCACAATTGGAAAGCAGTTCAGAGACAACAAAACTTTTATAATCGCACAGCACGCCCATACCATTATCTTGTTGATGATTATGTGCTATTACACGATTTCTTACCTATTAAGCAGATTTCACCGAAATTACTACGAGCGTGGACAGGTCCGTTCAGAGTAATGGAGTTCGTTAACGATGTTATCGTTCGCATAGTACATTTTTCAGATCCACTTAAAATTGTTCGCGCACCAGTGAGTAATTTAAGACCATGGTTTCTAAGCACGAATAACCAACCTATTCCTTTCAATGGACCTGGAATCGTCGAAGCAGCTTAACGGAACGTTAACGGAAGCTGAAATAAAACTACAAAAATACATAGCACAGCTGTTAGAAGATCCGACAACCATTTATTGGAGATTCAGCCACCAACGTTTACGCGTTCTGAAACCGATGATGCAGCTAGCGGTTCAGAAACCAGCCTAACTAAGAAACACAAAACACATCGAACCAAAATCGGCCGCTCATTTACAAAATAAATACCGTAAAATAGATTACAACTTAATAAGCAAAGAATGCTTGGTTCTATGCATGGTTACAATACTCGTAGCAGTAAGATTACACCACAAATTATGCTGCATCGGCAGTTGGAAGAGGCAAACGTTGACGACGAGTAGGCATTACATATCCATCGGATAACAAAGGAAAACATGGCGTCAACGTGAAGAGGGTTCACGCGCTCTGCACGCGGGTACTCTAGTGAGGAGTAGCTTTGCTAAAAATAAAGTACAGAGGCTACGCGCAGGGGCTTATTTTCGTGTTTTCGTAATATTTGCAAATAATACACTGGAACTTGTTTTGCATGAAATATAAGTAAAAATACCTTAAATCTATTATGTTTCAAGATGTAGTGTAGAAATAATGGTGACGGGAAACACGTAGCTAAGTTTTTCAGAAATATTATTTGAAAATAAGACAAAAATAGTACAAATATTTTAGGAAAAAAAATCATGTGACGTTAGACAACAAACAATACGAAACTAAGTGATAAAAACAATAATTCCAAACAATGTACAGCCATAGGTACACGTATTACAACATAACATTTTATGGAAAATTAACGTAAATAAAATGGAAACACAATATTTACAAAATTGAAATTAAGACATTGATTAATATACGGAATTTGAAACTGTAACAATAATGCATGAAATAAAGATGTACATACACATAAACGTAATTTAACCAAAAATTAAAGTAGAAAGTCGATTTACTAAGAAATAATAAATTAAGAAGATTAGTCGATAAGATCGAAATTCATGGAAATTTTGGAAAATAAATTTTGATTGTATTGAAATGAGTCATTACAGTAATTAACGGTTACACACAAGACAAACATCGTCCACAATGTTGAAAATCATAAATTAAAATAATATGTACAAGACAATAATCACACTTGAGAAATAATGGTACACACATATGTGTAAATGAAAAATGAATAAATGTAAAAATAAAATATAACTACATAACATTCATGGAAACAATGAACATTGGAAAATAATATCGAAAATAAAAGACCTGAAATAGAAAATAGAATTAATTACATACATAGCAACAACATTACGACCACAAATTAAGGAAATTGGGTAGCATTTGACCAGATTGATATACAAATACGAAAAAAAATTAAACAGGGGAGTTGGAAAATTTGACTAAAATTGAGACTTTGTACGGAAAATTAAGGAAATAAAGCAATCTAAGTTTAATTTGGAATGACTTTTCAGTAATCGGTGATCATAAATACATGAAATTTCCCATATAAAAATACTATATACAAATATATATACTATCTCACGTGGCTGTGAGGGGCAGGAAAATGTCAAACTCTACCACACCACTTCTTTTAGGCATTTGGGTACAATCGTCGGTGACATCAAGGACAGTTAGCCATCGTTACTGTCGGCATCAAAGTTGTGATTATCTTAAATAAAATAATAAATACACAGGATTACTACTCCTTTCATATTATTTAAGAATACGTGTGAAATTGACATGTATGGACCTTATTGAATTCGGCAAACAAACTTTCGCAGATAGCGATACGTAATGTTACTTTAATTTCTCTCACGTTTATGAGAAAACGATATGGAGGGAAATCACGGTAACTTTAGATGGAAGGATGATGTTCAAGCACATTAATGGCAGCTGGAACGGATTCTTTCCCAGCATAAGAATTGTAAAACATATTCGATTATTTTCAGCGTGAGTGATATCCCCCCCTCCCCGATCATAGAAATTAACGGAACCATAATGTTAAAATCACTATTAATACTAATACAGCTATCAAAACAGAAATATGTGGCAAATTATCCTATTGGAAATAAGCTACTATACAATAAAGAGCAACGGTTCGATTGTACAGCGGAAAACTTTCCTACGTGCATACAGCCTTAGATTCAGTACACAGTTCGCATTGCCACGCTTGTTGCGGCTAGTGGCATACCCAGACAAAGAATTACGAGATTATACTCGATTACACCAAACAGGTAATTGTCGGGTATTTCGGTATTGATATTTTCAAAAAAAAAGGAACGTATGCATGTTATTTAAGCCAGTACGAAAAGTATATTAATATGTACTATAAATTATTTCCCCCCTCCCCTTTTTCCGATTTTCTGAAATTTACGAATATCTACTCACATTTCATTTAAAGAAAGAAACAAAGTTATTCTTGAAAACGGAAAAGGTGCCACAAAATTAAGTAAAAGAAAAAAACATATAGGCTAGAAGAAGCCCAGTTTTCATGAATTCAGTTGCGGGCTACCTTGCCAGAATGTAACGCATAAAGCCAATACAAAAATACCAGTCCTTGGCACGGATTCCCTTTTCATGAATATAGAAACAATAAAAACATTTTGGGACATTCATTTTCTTTAATTAAGAAGGAAACAAATGAAGGTCCCAGGCAAACAGTAAAATAATTATTTTACAAATATCATGCTTAAGACGGAAGTTGGACGAATTGTACGAAATTATAGTACAACATTAAAATTTTACATCCGTAAGGACATGAATCATAAAATTAAATTAATGTTGAAATTGGGTTAATATTGCATTTTACATCCATAAGAGTATGGATTATAAAACGTAATATTGCAGTAATATTGATTAAATCAGTTCGTACAAATTCTTCCTTATGCAGTTCAAAATTAAAGCATAATAAGTTGTTAATACACAACATACCATTGATATATGTTGAATTTCATACCGTTTCAACAAAAAAGTATAACTTACCTATATGGCCAAACTCACAGGGCCTACATCAATAAATTTGGAAAATAAGCATTTTCATTTTCAAAGTAACTTGCCATTTACCTATGAGAACCATTGAATTAAACTTAGTATTCGAAAATATATATATATTGAATAAAGACGCTTTTCCTTGCTCAAAAGGGCAATAATAGGATTTTACATACATATATCTACATTAGATTTTTTTATTGTTCAAAAAGGGCAATAATTGGGTTTTGATCGCATATATTGTGCTGAATTTTATTTTAAGCTTTTGGAAATTGTTCAAAAGGGCAATAATTACATACATTACATAGCTGATTTTGGCATTTAGGTTGTCAGAGGCAAACTTTTCTTATATGAGTTTATATGTATAAATTTTCAAAATAAATGCAGATACACATCTTAAATAGTACTAATCAAAATTAATAAAGAAATTTTCTTACCATGTCATCCGTTGTGGCAAACGGGGCAATCATCCCAGCAGGCAGCTGGATGCAGACACTGCTGAATTCTGCTGCCGGATGCACCAGCATTGACCACTTCTGGGGACCCAGGGACTCTTCTTGGGGGGTGGCAGGACCCTGGACGTGGGCAACGGGGATAAGGTCTGGTAGGGGAGGCAAATCTTTCAGCTGACATACCGGAAAAAGATCATTTAGGTCTTCCGGCATTCCATCGTTAGGTGGTGGATCGTCCCGCTGATCTCCATCAGCTTTAATCTGGGCCACAGCCCTATACACCTTCATTTGAAGGAAGAAAAGTGTTTTCCACATTAATAGCCCTCCACAAATACTCTGGAAAAGCTCCGTGTCCATGGGGAACGGCGGAAAAGTTACATAGTGGCAATGTAAACAACGAGTTGCCGTTTATAGGGCTGCATTTTAGAAATTGAGAACTTAATCTCAGCTGTTGTGCGGTGGAACTTTCTTCTGGAGGAATACCGATGTTTAGAATATTTTGGCCTGGATTCTCTACAATGACCTCCATGAAAAATAGTCTTAGAATGTAGTCCAGTGAGTCCTCATTCGGAAGCATTGGAGAAAACGGTATTTCATTTACGGTCCGGCGAGGGCACTCAGCAAAAAATGGTGGAGTGCACTCGCAGTACTGATAATGATCAGCACATAGCAAGAAAGTTAATACATTAATAGAAATAACCTTTAGAAATTCCCGCATATATCGAGGCATATTTGCAGTAGCGCTGCGCGCATCCTTAGGGATGGTCTTTCTTTTCTTTTGAGGAGGATCCATGGTCAAGCCGAAAATTTGGGAGCAAGCGAAAAGTGAAAGGAACGGATTAAAGAACACAACTTCGTGTGCAGGTTAAAACGCCGAAATTTTACAAGTCCAGAAAGTGACCCAGAAAATAAATTGGGGAAACCAATGAGTGCAGAGTTCAGGGACGACGTCACGAAAAACTGTGGGCCATCTTTTCCCAGGGACCACCTCACCCCTCTGCTCATGTAGTAAATATCAGCCATTGTTTACGTGGCCTCGATTTGCCTTAAACTTTGTTGTCCGAAAGCCGTGTCCAGAACCCTTTTATCTCGCCGACCACTCGTTTTATTTCCCCCTCCCTCTTCAGTAGGGCGCCTAACTGCTCGACAAAACTCATCATCAGTGGAAAAGATTGTCAAATGTAGGTCAAAACTACTCACCCGTGACCATGGAAAAACGGTTACAACCCAGCCCAATTAGCTAAAAGAAAACAGCAAACTTCATCCAAAGTGAAAATATTACATGTTTTTATGAATTGAGAATGAAAATCAGAGACATTGATTTTGTGAATAAATGAATTTATTTTTTTACAGCTGCATATATAACTTACAAACATTACAAAATTATAATACATGTCTTGTAACTTGGAAATTATGTTCATATAGCATAACACAAGTGGAAAAATGTTTAAGTCTTTCAGATAAATGCATTACATGTTGAGCAAAGTTGCAAACGGTCAAGGATAGCATAATGGAGCGGAGGAGGGAAAATCACACAAAAAGAAGGGATCTAACCAAAATGAACCAAGGATAAAATAAACGATAAGTGATCCTTATCCATGTGGCGATAAAATAAGAAATTTGATACACCTCCCTCCTAACGCTCCTTGCCTGATCAGAAAAGAAAAAGTAAACTAATTGCCATTATTTAATGGGGCAAAATAAATTTAAATTGGTATTATTAATGGGGCTGAATAAGACTAATTACCGTTACTAATAGTAAGGTACATTTTAAACTCGAATCAGTGAGTACGTTTCAGAACTTATAATATGGGCATTAGAATCTTATACAATTACTTAAAGAATGTCGCATAGACCTATATTGGGACATTTATGATAACCCAGAATAGACAGAAGGGTGAGGTACACTAGGGACTCTGAACACGACACATAAGTTCAATTAAGTCACACTGTAATAGTAACTCATGTATTTAAATTCTGATGGAATGTATTCACATGTACACAAGAGTTGTAGAGCATACTCAAAAATCTACCACATGATTTAGAAAAAAAAATTATTTTCTTCAGTTGTGGGCCAAACTGAAAACACCACTATGTGATGGCATAGTTGTAGCACATACTAAAAACCCTACCAAATGATGAAAGAGTTGCGGCATTATGACTTAAACGCCGTCATTCGAGCAAGACTCCTGCGCGAGTCGAAGGGCAATCTATTGACGATTTCACTATGAATGGAAAGGAGCATTGATAACGTTTTGTCAAATGTGTCGAGTTACAGGATTGACAGATAGATGAGTGCCCATTCATAGCTCATCTAAACCATTTCGATTTTGAGTGACAAAATTCACTCCTGAACGATATTCCAGATTAAAGGTCGCAGTACATACGACGACTCTGCATTTTCCAACTTAAGATCATAAGACAATCAACCATAACACTGCATTAATATTTATGAAGGCAGGTTTATTATAAACACTGCAAATCAGACTTTACGTTATAACAGCATTTAACAAAAAAAAAGAAAAACACACAGAAACGGCTGCATAGAAATCATTCTATAAGACTTAATTATGTAAACATAATTATTTTCTGAAATTGCTAGAATTTCAGTTAACTGCGACATTTACATGTTTAGTACCGAAGAGTCAGCTGCTTACGTTCAGAAGGGCTGAGGTTATGCATTATGGCATAAGTTACAACAGCTGCTTTGGGTTTTCAAAAAGCTCTGATATGGCTAAATAGCATTACATACATATCACAATACTAACATTCAGTATAGGGACGGAAACGTTTCACTAGAGCCAGGAAAATGTTAGGCTCAGGGCGATAGAAAATACATTTGGCAG
Organism: Lithobius niger; assembly: GCA_023313725.1. Lineage (NCBI taxonomy): Eukaryota > Metazoa > Arthropoda > Chilopoda > Lithobiomorpha > Lithobiidae > Lithobius > Lithobius niger. Next base: position 18,474 of record JAHWFP010118032.1, on the reverse strand, counting down.
ATAAAGTAATATGTTATGTAGATACACGTGATTTTATTAAAAAAAACTATGCTTGTAGGCAGAAACATATAGTTCGTTTCGACCTGAGCATAATAGTCAAAAGGGTAAAATTTCACAGGGGCATACTACACCACATTGTAGTCATAAGAAACTCAAAAGTACGGCATATACATGAGTAGCATCACTCGATATGCTGGTTGTCAGTTTAAAGCCAAAAAGTACGTAATGGGCAGACAGACAGACAGATTCAGTTTGCATTAAATACGTAATGGGCAGACTGACAGACAGATTTCATTGGGAATATTGATAGCTTACACATCATAAAGGGTTAAGCGAGCATATCTTAGGGGTAATAACACAAGAAATCACCCCTCCCCTAACCACGACCTTGATGTTCTAATCTATGATGTAGATGCATGTTGAAATAACTTCATAACTAAGTTGCCAGTTTGGTTCTCATGTCGAGACCAAGCAGTGGAAATAAATTCATGCAGAAATATACAAATTTGTGGTCGACACATAAAAGTTGAATGTTTTATTTATTGCATGTGTAAATATAAAGCTATTGTATTCCAATGAAATCTTGTTGCCATTAGTACGACGATTGCAGATAAAAAATCTTGACAACGTCAAAAGAAATTGTTCATAACGAACTACATAATGTGAAATGGTTCGATATCATTGTTTGGCTAAAACAAACGTAAATCACAGTCACGATTTGGCACCAAGTGACATTCTTCAAAACATGACGATGCAAGAAACAAGATTTCAAAGGGATAATCTTGAGATTTGAAACAATAGAGCGTGTAAAGTTGTTCTCTCTTTTCATTATTCAGCCGTGCGAAACTAGGCCAAAGAGCTAGCGGCTACACGCTAACAGAGAGAAACAAGGCAACCTTGAACAACCTTGGCCAAGACACGGTCAACTCAAGAGTAAGTAGAGCACCAGATGAAAAGATAGTGGTCCAAGACGAGAGGGAAAACAGATGTAATTAAAAGAAAGAACAGCAGAAAATTGTCATTTATTTCATCTTTACAGATACAAATATGAATATGATTGAAATTTATTTAAGTTCAGTTACATGGAATTGCGTTTCTCGGGTCATGCATGCTCAAAGCCTTGCATCACAAACATATAAATTTTAATAAAATCCACCCAGAATAGTTTTGCTCAATTGATGAGGCAAATTAATTACACCATACATAGTTGGCACTCTGACTTCTGCGAAGGACCTATTTACCTCAATATGGGGTTGTTTTTTCCTTGCGCACAACCACTTAGAAAAAAATAATTAATTTGGGTCGGTTGGTGAATGCGAAGTTCTTGCTAGAATTATGTAGAGTGGGTTTTTTCTGTTATTAAAGATGCTGGGTTGGAAGCTAAAATGCAGGAACCTTATTAAAAAGTAGCCTCCATGATTTTAGTTTGATCAGGGATTATGTAAGGACTTTATCACTATCAAAAACCAAAACTGGTAAACGGGGCCGCCAAGTTCCGAATGGTTCGGCCCTTCAAAGGAGTGATATCAACACACCAAAACATTCGCCAAGTTAATCGCACCGCTTAATAGTTCGAAGGTTAAATGAAAACTACAACATTGCTACTTTCGGTAGCAATGTTTAGTTTTCATTTAACGTCCAAAGTATTATTTGGTGCAATTAAGTTGGCAAATGTTTTGGTGTGTTGATATCACTCCTTGAAGGGTCATACCATTCGGAACTTGGCGGCCCCTTTTACCAGTTTTGGTTTTTGATATGATATTAGTCCTTTTTTTGAAATTGTTTATTAGAATCAACTCCACTCCCGTGTAGATGTGTAATAACGTGCCACGTCAACAAGAAATTGGTTTTCAACACTTTGCTTCTACTTTTTGTCTAGAGACCGAACCATTCTCTGCTTAGTTACCTCTTTATAGGCTTTTGGTTTCGTTTTAATTTTGTTATAATTTGTTTTATTTAGTTAGTTTTGGTGTGTTGATATTCCTCCTTCGAAGGGTCATCACTCACTTGGTCGCCTCTCTACCATTTTTGGCTTTGTTTATTTTGCTTTGTTTTTACAGTTTGTTTATTTTTCGTGAATTAGATGTGAATACAATTTCTTTGTCAATGTTGTTTAGATTCATCGTAATACACTAGTGTGTGTCTAGGAACGCATGCAAGTATACACTATACACGTTGTCATTGTCCGAACTTCGGCCGTCCCATGAGAGACGATGCCGACAATACTAACAATGGTTATAACAATATTTTTGTACTTACACGCCCTCCCACATCTTCCCCGTTACACCCCCAGGCTCCAAACCATAAAAGGTACGCAGTTCGTATTGTACTGCAGCCATTCGCCCAATTTCATAGCTGGAAGTCTTCCCGTTATCTCGGTATCGATGAATAATCACCCTATGGAAATTAACATGGGGATGAGCGGACTAGCTAGTAACTAGTAACACATTTATAACGTTATTGAGGGTCAGATTTTGCATTAGCTGGCATTTCTACACGAGTTAATTTTTGTCAGGTGTGTCATTGCTCTCGATTTCAACACAATTTAAGCTTTTGTACCGCATTATTATTTTTCCTTAAGTAGCTGAAATGTGCTCAACTATGCAGCAGGATATTAGAAACTGACGCTATGTTGTTGCGCTACAATGGTTTACAACCTCGACAATTGAATTGATGTGGTGCTTGTTGGGATGTTTGTTGCTTAACTTGGTGTGTGTCTAGATATGGCTTAATTGGTCTTTATAACAGAAACAATACTGCTAATTAATTATGCACATACTTTCAAAGATATCATACATTTATTAATGCATGAACCGAATATTTATTCTCTATTGACCAAAATTGAGTGAATACAAATAGGAGTTTTTCCAAAGAAGACCAAGTTGCCGCAAGTTCCATTGCAACCCGAGCTAGTGTAATTAACCTATTGTTAGAGCTGAAGGAATGGCATTATAATTTGACATTATTTACGACCTATTCAGGGAACCCTTTATCACTTTTTAGAAGGAATTTCAATTACGCTACGATCGTCACTCATGATCGAGCAGTTCCTAAAACAACAATCAATCAGACCCATGCGGGTGTATGGTGACAGTTAATTAAGATAAAAGTAACTCAAGTGCAGAATACGAAGAATCGGCTAATGCACTTCCGAACTAAACAATACCATGATTGACATGCGTAGCGGTCCCCAATTTAAGATAAGGACCTGGACTGTCAAGTCCCAAATTTCTCAGTATAAACAATCAATCAACTCAGACATTCATCGATTGTAGCTATGATAACGCTCACATATAAAACAGGCCTCAGGAATATGGCATCTCAGTTGCTCAGTTGTCGTTTTAAATCGTTCACGCCAGCCGCATTCCAGAGAGCCAATCTTCAGTACGGAAAGGAGAAAGCCTTGCCGTGAATCCGACGGAAGCCGAGTGCAAATAATCTAGCTACGGAACAATAGCTACAGACAAGCATCTTACAGAGCTAAGTATTCTCTGAGTAGCATTAGATATGATAATTGTGATTAACAACGGTTAATAATGATGCACCTAAAGTACGCTTAGTAAGTCAATCGATTAATGATCAATAATATCAATTATTCCAACCAAAACCATAATTAACAATGCCAATCGCCAAGTTTCTTGTTGATTAATTGTAATCAATACGAGCTCAAATCATTACAGCCCGTCTCGATTTAATTGACCATACGTGGGGTCAATATTGTGTAAAGTAGAGTGTTGATTAAAAGGCCCAGTTGTTGAATTGCTGCTTATTATTTGCGCCTCCCCCTTCCAGTGTTATTTATATGCTTAGAGTAATATTGATTACAATTGCTATTCTAATAATAATGGTTATTCTGGGACAATGATCGCTAGAATAAATCATTAATACACGTGCTACAATTCCCATACCAGTCGGTACAGCCGTTTGGATCAGAGGAAGGCCACGCGTACAAGGAACAATTTCCCAGCCCGCATGCCTTCCCAACTGATCATACCACACAGTCCATGCGTCGGATGAATTGCGACGAAACCGAACCGACATTATTCCAGTACCAAATTCAGTCTTTCCCGTCACGCTTGATGATTGTGTGAACCAAATAATGCCTCACACACAAGCTAAAAACAATGCAAATGACACACGTTCTGTCACCGCAAGTGGCTGCAGTGTTCATCTTCCAAAGATGTGGGGCTTTGAAGGACAATTCCTATTCTTTCAATGACCCTTCAGGTCTCAAGGGGAGAGGTGTCGTAGGATATAGATCAGTGCTTATAGTAGTAAGTGCCACCACTAGATGGCGCTAGTACATAGCAGGCGCTAGCCTATCAGACGAGCTATGCATCCTTGTAGTCGTAGTATTGCGAACCATAATGTAAACCACAATTGTCATACAATTAGTTGGTACATGCACTAGTCGGTATTTCTTCAACATGACAACACAACAGCCAGGATCCATACTTACAAAACTGTGGTACTGGCAACGCGTCCAATATAGGCTTGAAATTCTTACGGCCCAACCAGGACTAGAGATACTGCGTTAATTTAGGTAAGTACGCATCGTTTTAACATGTTTTAATAATTATTTTTAAAAATAAATAAGCATTTGCCCACGTTTTTGTTGAGATTTTCCGAACCAGAACAACAAAAGGAGTGTTACAGGTTTTGGACTTTGGTTTTACGCTTTTATACTTTGATTTAACACGTTTGTATTTTGGTTTAACACGTTTGCATTTGGATTTAACACTTTTGCACTTATGCAATTTTGCACTTTAACACTTACGTACTTAGCTTTAACACTAAAAAAATTACGGATTGTTGTAACCTAAAAGGAAAAAAATACAATTTTACGGTTTCCCTTCATTTGAACTACGGCAATGCTTATCGGCAAAATTATTTATTATACGACGCTCCAACTTAACAGCTTCGAACGCAGAACATCGCTGCAAGTTGGTTCCTCGCAAAGTTGCTGACGAATCGGCACAACATCGAAGTAAAAATATGTTAATGCTATGGAGATACTCGCTAGTTTGTGCCAGCAACAACCAGACAGCGATTCAAGTGAAATAATCGAAGATTTCGAAGAAGTAACACCAGCTAACGTAAATGAGGAAGAAGTTGCGGACGCAAACAACACAAACGAAACTGAACGTGCAGAAGTGCCCAACAGTGAAGCACCACACCACCCTCTCCATCGAAGGAGCAGCTACAAAAAAATCTCAAATGAACAACGACAACGAATAGTCGAACTGGTGGCAGACGAGGGACGTACCCGTAAGGAGGTACTCAATAATTATTAAAATATTCAACAAGTAGCTGTATATTTTTCTAAACGTACAATAATTATTTTTACTCATCTTTTTTCAAGTAGCAGACATATATAAAATTATCAAAAATACTGTTTTACCCCTAGTGAGAACTTTTCAAAAAGCCAATCGAGTCAAAAAGCCAAAAATTCAGAAAGGTGGTTGAAAACAAAAGTTCACAGAGGCACAAACACGACAAGTCGGCAGCTGCTTGTTTATGTTCAAGATAATAATGAGGTTCGTTTGAAAGACATTCAGGCATATGCAGTGAATCAGTTTCATGTTGAAAAAATCTCCCTATCCACAATCAACAAGATACTGAAGAAAAATAAAATTACCATGAAGGCCGTGTATACTGTAATGCATATACAGGGTGAGTCAAAAGTATCGACTAAATGGATTTGAGAGCTGCACGATTTGGTTTAGCCATCAAACAACCATTGATCGTTGGTCACCACAGAGGGAGCCACGTTTTCAGATCAACCCTGGTGCCCCCGTCCCCACCCTGCCTAACCTTAAATAAATTTTCCACTTCCGGTTGCTGTAGGAACAGGGCATTGGTCCCAATTTGAGATATGTGCGGGAAGTCAATTCATGGTGGATGCAGAAAACCGCATGTAAATCGGTCTGCAATAGCACGAGCTATAACCAAAACACTTTAGTACAATGTTGGCTTTATTGCATAAATTTAATATCATGTAGTTGTGTGAATTGGTTGATTGCATGTAATATTTTACAAGAGGGAATAGCAAACTTAACTGAAAAGGGTACGGCTATGCTTATGCACATGTTTGTAGCACGTGTAGCACACTGACATTCGACCCTAAAGGAACCGGAAGTGGAACTTTATTTAAGGGTGGCATGGTGGGAGCAACTCTACTTGATCTCCATACTTAGTGCCCACAAAAGGGCTTCTTTCTTGCTCACTGATTCCCGGGAAGGGAGGTAGCACTCACTAGTTGACGTAGACAGTATGCTTATATGGCAGACAGCACATTTGTTGAAACATGTATTCGGCCTCGCATTCAGTTCAAGGCCGAACAGCAGTTAGTTACATGAGCAGCGACGTTTTTATGAGGGGGGGGGGTTGTCATCCCCCCCCCACAAAGTTTGGCCAGTTGGCAAATCTGTCGGCAAAATTACATAATTTTTGGTCAGTCGGCAAATCAATTGGAAAAATTACAAAAATGTTTGGCTAGATGAAAAATTATGTCGGTAAATTTCTGACTTACACCCCTCCGACTTTTATCCTTCCTGAAGTCTCTGTACATAAGCTACAAGACTGTGCTAGACGAACCCTATCATTTTCGTTATGTGTGCTATTCCCTACTATAATTAGGCTATTACATGCAATAACCAATTCGCACAACTGCTCAGGATATTATTTTATGTAATAAAGCCAACATTTGTACTGCTGTGTTTTGGTCGTAGCTCGTACTGTTGTGGACCGATTTACGTGCTGTTTTCTGCATTCACCATGAATTGACTGCCCGCACATATCTCAAATTGGGACCAATGTCCTATTCCTAAAGGAACCGGAAGTGGAAAATTTATTTAAGGGGCAGGGTGGGGGGCACCCCTGGATGATCTCAAAACGTGACCCCCTCTGTGGTGACCAACGATCAATGGTTGTTTGATGGCTAAACTAAATCATGCGGCTGCCAAATCCACTGGGTCGATACTTTTGATTCACCCTGTATTTTAATTACTACTTTAACAACCATTGGCGTAAAAAAATATTTTTTTAACTACTGCACCCTCCTCTCCCCCCTCCCCGTTACACCCTCTGAGAAGAAACGTAGGTTTTCTATTTTTATTGTGCGAATGTTTTTTCTTGCCTTGCATAATGTATGATTCTACACAAAAAACGTTATGAAAAAATATTGCAGACAAGTTTTCCAAATCCCCTGGCTCTTTTTTTTTAGGGATTCTTGCCTCCCCGACCATTATTTGTGGCTCTGACTGTAAGAAGGGTTTTCTTGTGTTCTTCACCACATTTTGTGTACATATCTTAGCTACCAGCAGCAAGAAATAGACCAGAAGTAATCGAAGCCAGGGAAGAGTATACTCGCAGAATCATCCCATTGGCTGGAGGTCAACTAAAACTAATATATGTAGATGAAGCTGGTGTTATCCTGCATCTTCACCGAAGGCGTGGGCACAACATAAATGGAGAAAGAGCCACTGTAACTACCCCCAAAGAATAGAGGTAGCAATATACCAATTTGTTTGTCCATTTCAGAAGATGGTGTTAATTACTTAGATGTTCAATTGACACCTTTCAACAATCAAAAACTTGCCACATTCCTGTCAGCAATTATTGACCAGCTTACAGGTCAAGGGATCTTTATAATAATATAATAATACTAATGCTTTATTGTTTTATTGCTTATGAGTGTACAAGGGGGTACCCAGCACAAAATCCAAAGGATTTGTGTGTGCAAGCACATTAACAGTAAATAAATAATAAATATTAAAAAAGTAAGTATAATATACAATTAGTAATTAGAATGAAATTATTTCTGTAAATACATTAACACAATGAACACACATAGCTATAAAATCGACATAGGTTAAAATTTTACCGATGTCATACTTCATAAACAGCTGGGGTATGAGAATAACATTAACCAATTTTGGTGATGAATTGGTAATTATTTCTTAAGTGTTGATTAACCAATTTTTTATTTCTTTTTTAATAGTTCTGTAGGTGTTCAAATTTCTTAACTGAGGGGGTAGCTTATAAAATTGAAATGGGATCTGATATTCTAGATCTCTCCTACCATACGAGTTTCTTGTTAGAGGTTCCTTTAACCATTTACCATATACCCGTACGCATCTACCTACCTTTGTTTTGAATTCATCGGAGAAGTAATATTGCGTCAAGAAACCGAAAATCATTGTTTGTTCCACGTTAAGTATCCCAACCTCTTTATAGATATCCTATGTATGTTTTAAATTATCAGTTTTAAACAAGATTTTAATTACTTTATTATGAAGTTTTTGGATTTGTAAGATTAAACTATGTGATGTGGTTCCATAAATAGTAATTGCCTATCTCGTGTGCGACATGAACAAAGCTTCAAAAATAGCCTTTTTATTTTGATAGCTTAACAGATTTCTGATTTTATATAAAATTGGAATAATTCTTCTAAGTTTTCTAGCAAGTAATTCTACGTGGTTGTAAAATTTCCAGTTGTTATCTAATTCAACTCCTAGGAACCTTGCAGCCTTGACCTTTTTTTTACCCTTTTACAACTGCTGTTGAATTTATTGTGGAATGTGCAATAATATTGTCCTTACCAATTTTCATACAGGATGTAGTGATGGGTAAGAGGCATGTTTTTTCAAAATTGATGTATAACTCGTTAATCAACAGGTAATTACAAAGCAAATCAAAATTCTCCTGTAGGTGCGTCATCATAATTGTAAATAATAATAATAATAATAATAATAATAATAATAATAATAATAATGTTAATTTTTTGCCACCTGGAAGTGGTCAGAACCCGGAAGGGTGTCGAGCCACTGACACCGGGACTGGAGGGCAATTAAGTTAAAAACAGGAGTGTAAATATGTGGGAAAATGAATTACGGGCAAAGTTTGAGAAAGGAATGCATGGGCTGAGATTTCAGCATGCGACGGAAACCCACCAACGTAGACTGGGAGACAACTTCAACATGCAAAGCATTCCAAATTGGAACGGTTCGGATGGAAAAGAAGTTGCGACGACAATCAAGGTGTGAACCCTGAATAGTCAACTTCCATGGATGTCCTCTGGTCGAAAATTTATGCTGGCATAAGTCAAAAAAGGGTAGGTCTACCGAAGTCAAGCCATGAAGGATCTTATAATTCAGTATCAGATCAAACCTAATTCTGTGGAGCACAAGTAGTTCGAGACCTGCCCTTTTCAATCATGCGGAAGGTGTTAGGTCTCGGAGACCAGGCAGTGTAAATCTCTCGTAATATCTTCTGTTGTAAGATCTTACGAAGACACAGTGGTACGATAATAATAATCGTAATCGTACCGTCGGCACAAATGCTAATAATCTAACAACAGTACATAAAACAAAAAATGAGCAAAGTAAGGGAGTCCACACAAGTTCTACGATCCTAAAGCTATTTAATTCAGTTATTTAGGGTTAGAGTTATCCCTCCTTTTAAATGAGTTAAACTTCGTAATATTAAATTAAAGCACTCCTAAAAAAATCGGACCAAGGGAAAGTAAGAGAAAGGGGGCTCTCATACAAGATGTGCCCTTTCTTAACTCTGAACCGGACTTAGGCTCTAAAGGAGGGAAGCTCCTTCAAAATTCGGCTAAGTCCGATCATAAAAATTACTTAACTCAGAATATATCTGGCTGGGAATCCTGAGGCTGAGGGCTCAAAGACGGGTAGCTTTTTTTAGGGTCCAAAATCGTCGGGTGACAGAGGGAAAAAGGCCAGGGAGGTCGTTTATAAAGGGGGCCCGTATCCTGGTCTTTTGTATTGCTGAAGATGCGCAATTAAATGCTGCGATTGCAGGGAGAGCTGATTGGCTTCCGGCCGGACCACTGATATCCACTGAGTATCTGGATATGGCCACATGTGGTAGCTATTAAAAGTGCATGAGGCAGAGGCCAAGTGCACTGAGTGTCGTCTGCTAAGCTAAAGCTAATATTGTTCTGATAATAATAAATAGACGTTGTAAGACTGTTGCTGTTAATAAGTTAATATTATATCGATAAGAAGTATCGGTTGTGTAACGTTAGTTATCGATACCGATATTTTATATCGGAAAGTGCTAATTCTTAAAATAATTACAACGCCCTTTCTGAAATAAGGTCGCCTACTCCTTACTTGGGGTAACGATCTATCTCCCTAAAGTTTTAATTTTAATTTAGTACTTTGATTAACTTATTCCGTAATATGAGTCTACTAACCGGCGATTACTGGAGTAAACTTACCGCTAAGATGCAAGGAAAAACATCCCAAGTTGCTCTAAGAATTACCTTAAGTTTATAATATATTTAAAGTTTTCCATGAGTAAAAGACCTTGCATAGTAATTCTCAGTTTTTCAAATACATATTCGGAATCCTATTTTACTATTGGGGTGGAATGATTGTCAAGTGGGCCTAGTTGTTGGTCGATGAACCTATGGGTTAAAAAAAATATTGAAATCCTTTGACGAGTTCTCATGCAAAACCAAAAAAACATTCCTGGAATTTTTTTTCGGGGGGGGGGGGGGGTGAGTGCTGAATCTTCATTATTTAATACTTACTTCATTGGTATGCAAATAATGTCATAATTACACTCAATTTCTTTTTACAGTTGTACGTCAAATAATTTCCAGTTGTACAATAAGTTTGCATCAAATTAGAACCTTTGTTACACTTTACATGAATAAAAAAATGTGGAATCCGGATTTCGTATTGTTAGTAATCTTACCCTAATAACCTTATCCTGATAACACTGCTTTTACTGAGACATTTCTGCACTTTCAGTTTTCTTGAGACTTAGAATCTTTCACTGTTCTGTTTACACCGTTTTTCCACTAATTCGTGGGTTGAAGTGTTCATCTGCTGGGATTGTTGTTTGCGCAATTTTGATTTAGTTACGTAACATTTATTTGGAGTGTAGTTGGTGCGATTGTTTCGTTGTTCCACTGAAACTGAAGATCTCCATGAAGGGGTGTGATCTCCTGAAGGGAACTGATCTCCATGAAGGAAGTGATTTCCATGAAGGGAAGTGACACCCATGAAGGGAAGTAATCTCCATGAAGGGAAGTGACACCCATGAAGGGAAGTAATCACCCTGAAGGGAAGTGATCTCCATGAAGGGAAGTGATTCCCGTGAAGGGAAATGACACCCATGAAGGGAAGTGATACCCATGAAGGGAAGTGATCTCCATGAAGGGAAGTGACACCCATGAAAGGAAGTGATCTCCATGAAGGGAAGTGGATCTCCATGAAGGGAAGTGATCTCGATGAAGGGAAGTGACACCCACGAAGGGAAGTGATCTCCATGAAGGGAAGTGACACCCACGAAGGGAAGTGATCTCCATGAAGGGAAGTGACACCTGTGAAGGGAAGTGATCTCCATGAAGGGAAATGACATCCGCGAAGGGAAGTGATCTCCACGAAGGAATGTGATCTGAAACAACAGAAAAAATTTCGGGTGTAATCTGTTTTAAGCTTCACTTTCTTACTGTATACACAACTATAACGTTTCCCAGGGAATAATATTGATATTCTAATTGTTTCGATTGCATTGGACTTGTTATGTCCTACCGCTTATTAGGGATCGACTGATCATCGGATCGGTATCGGCCGATATTTTTCATCCGATAATCGGATCGGAATAGGATCGGTTTATGTGTCCGATACCGGTGTCAACTTCACTGCCAAACGCGAGTTTCAGTTTTGTAAATTGCTTCGGTTTAACAGATTAACTAGCAAAGGCTTGTCACCTCTCAATACCAACAATTTATAAATTCTTGTAAATACTAATACTAATGTGTAGTGCATTGCGTTTAAATCGTCTAGCGATCGACGGGAAGCAAGCTCCAGCTGGTCCTACCGGAACACGTGCCAAAACCACCCAAAATTTGGTTAATTCTGAACATTGTGTATCTTAGTTACTTTTATTAAATATTTAACGTAAAAGTACATAAACTTATATTCGCGATCTCGTTTACCTTTTGTTAGTTAAAGAAATCGATGATTGTAGAAGCATTAGTAGCGTTACTTCCGATCCTTGCAAGATTTCTTTGTTGTGGAGCTCAGTCACAAGGGCCAACAGAAAACGTGTTAGTCAGTAATCCTGGACAGTGCATAAGCGGGTTGTGATTTTTAAAAGGTTTTAAAAATACATTATGTCAAAATTGTAATTTATTTTAGAAATACAAATCCATAAAAAATGCGATAACGAGAAACGTTTTAATTATTTGCTACGGAGTGTGTTGTCTTTTGTCTTAGCTGGTATCGGCAGGGTGCTCATTGCGCGGACAACCGGGAAAAAGCAATGCACATTAGGCCATTAAAAAAAATCGTCTCATCAAATTTTAAATTATTACTTTTTAAAAATACTTTATTACTAGTATAGTATAACAATATCCAAGTATTTACCCGAATCCTGTGTTTTTACTACTGTTAAAATTATTCAAGCTGTATCCTCCATTTTACTGGTAGTAGGTGCACCTTTCGGGTATCAACTTTTAAAGAGCATTTTGTAAACAACCGGTTTCTTCGACGTAGTCAGTTTATCCGAGCAACTATGATCTATTTAAAACAAGTTTCAAGTGGATCTGAATGAAATATATGGATTACCAATTAAAGATATTGCAGCAAAAAGGTTTATTCGTACGAAATTCAAGAGTGGATGGTAAAGCCTTGGATTGGTAAAGCAAACACCCAAGTTTTGTTTCGTGCTGGGTAGTTGGCCAGATGGGCTACGGTGATTTTAAATCGCGTTTTCCTAAGCGGAGGTCTATTTTAGTTAGACGTGAGTTTGGGGAGGGGGACAAGTAACGTAAGCAAAAGAATATTTTTCCAATGTCCAGCGTTAATTTGTCATTCGTTCGTAATTAATTTTTTGCTAGACAATAATTTTAATTAGTAGGTTTTTTTTTTTTACGGATGGGGGTTTGAGGAGCAGAGCCTGGAAACTAGACAGTTGATTTGAAATTTAAAAGGCGTGACCAGCCCTTGTAAAGATTAGTTTTATAATTTTCGATTTTCGTTTTTTCTCTCATGCAAGTGTGCATATGCAGTTAGTACAAAAGTAGGATACTCGTACTTAACATCAGAAATTTTAAATCGTTTGTAATGAAGAATTTTAATCTGCGTTAAATTCATTGTACTATACAGTGCTGATAAATGGGTTTTTTCTATTTTTTTTTTATTTAACTTTAAATATGGTCCATATGTTCATATTTTTACTTGTGGTCCTGGTATAAGAAGGTGCCAAAAGTTACAAGGAGCTGGATGGGATAAGCAGTGGTAAATTTTACCCAGGTAGAACCACTGTGTGTAATAATAATAACATTTTGTAACTCATTGCAATAAAAGTGTAAAAATATGATAATTATAACTTATTTTCAATTATATGAAGTAACAAGGATAACATTGTATTTTTTAGTTCTTATTAAGTTCATAAATTTTGCTTGGTTAAAAATATTAAATATCGGTATCGGATCGGCATCGGATCGGATCGGAATGACAGTTATCGGCATCGGATCGGATCGGCAAAAACCTGTACCGGTCGATCCCTACCGCTTATTCTATGTTATTGTACCTCTTGAATTATACACGTTCTTCGAGTGCAGTCACTGGTTTCACAACATGGTTTCGCTTTCGCTTTGCCTTGGAAAACGTTGTAGGGAAATAATTAATGGCTTAATTAATATTCATAACAGAAACAATACAATTAATTAATTGAATGCATATTTGCATAATATCATACATTTATTAAATGCATGAGCCGAGTATTTATTCGGATAGATCAAAACGACTCCAGATAGCAATTATAATTGGGAGTCCTTCTTCAAAGACGACCGAGAGGCGGCAAGATCATTTGAGACTGAACAAGTGTAATTACACCTATTGTTAGAGTTTAAAAGATGGCATTACCAGCTGACATTATTTACGACAGTTTCGTAGAAGCTAAATGACTTCCTAGAAGTAGATTTAATTACGATAAGATCGTCGCTCATGATCGATCACTACGTGGAATAACAATAAGTCCCTCCCACACGGGATGGCGGCATATACCTTCAAAGTGCCGCGTACGGGGAACAATTAATGAACCCGAACGCAACAATAGAATGATTGACAGGCGGAGAGGTCCCAATTGACGATAAGGGCCCAAGCTGTCCAAATGTTACTATATTTAGCATTTCAATAATAAATCAATACTACAATGGATTGATCATGGCCGATAACGCCACAGCTGAACCTCGGAATGCGTGATATCATCCGATCACCAGCAGCTTACCAGACGCTAACTAGTTCACGCCAGTCAAATTCCGAAGGCCGCAATCCAGAAGTACGCCAGGCAGATTTCCGTGCCGAGCTAGCGACGGGGCTTCGCCGCTCAGCCGACCCGTGGGCCCATGGCCGCACTCATGCCTCAATCAATGAGCTAAGTATTCTGATTGATTAGCGATAGCTAATTGTGTTTATGCTTAACTAGTACCAATCCGTACGCTACTAAATTAACCCGAGTTTCCCTTAATTTAACTCAAAGAATATAATAATGATTAGGTTTACCGCTCGACTTAATCCGTAATGCCATTCGTTAAACTCATGTCAAATCATTGTAATCATACAATCAAATCATAATAATCTGTCACTGATTTAATTGGCCATATGTGGGGTCAATATTGAGTACAGCGGAGTGTTGATTAAAGGCCCAGTATAATTGGATGTTTGCTTATTATTTAGCCTACCTATTTTATACTTGATTAGTGTTTTATACAATTGTTTGCCCTTATGCCATCCTAGACAATAATGTTTATTCTGGTCATATGGTCACTGGAATAGAACATTACAATGGAGTGATAAGTGTGATTCAATTCTCACAACTAGCCCGAAAAAGAAAAAATAATACTATTAATTTAAGAGCATTCAGTTGTATTTTATAGAAAATATTGCCATTTTCCGCACTTTACAGTCCTTAAAAAGCCGAAATTTAGCGTTAAAATTCGGGTCTGATTTTTTTTACCCCCAATAGTTAACAACGATAGTTGATTTGTTTGTAAACAGAATTTTAACAGTCAAAAGTACGGGAAAATTTGGTAGCCTATTTAAGAAAATAGCGCTGGTTAAGCTTTGTTGAAAAAAAAATAACATTGTTGATTTTGCTTGTATCTTGCAATTGTTTATGAAAATGGTCGATTGATATGTTCAATGCTATGAAATATGTTCAAGTGTATTATCTTGTGTGCATTTAAAGTGTTTTGCTTTGAATTTTCCACAATAAGAGGAAATTTTGGTTAAATTTGGGTTAAACTTATAGGCCTAAATTTAGTTCAGTGCATTTGGTTTATTAGTCACTACAGTGCTAATTTTGTGTGAAATTGATCGTGATTGGTCTTAAAATAACCACCGTCAAATTATTGCCGACTTCACGTGTTAAAATTAGGGAAAATTTCCTTAATTTCCATTTTAAAGGGAAAAATCATCATTTTGGCGCAAATTTGTAGAGAATTTTACAAAATTTTCAAAGTGCTTAAAACTTAAGACTTGTGCTACAAATTAAGTTTAAATCCACCTTAAGCTTAAATATTTGCTTAAAATCTAGTTAAATCTAGCAATATCTAGTTAAATAATACCTAGAACTAGAAGTAATCGTGCTAGAGGCACAGTTCAATTCTCTTCGAGAGGCAGACAAATTAGAAGGCCAGTAAATCGCCAAGATTTTGTGGAATTCACAGACGCTTCAGTCAGTACTAATAATTTAGACAATACCAATACTACTCAAAATGAATCGGATACAGAATCAGAGTATTCTGATACCATCGACGAGATCGATGATGCAGTAAATTTGCCTCCTCCCAAACGAGTTCAATCTCGCTCTGCTAATCGCTCAACTCAAAATAAGGGTAAAACTAAAGATCGAACTAGATCCAGATCGCCACGTAGTAAACGTGCAAATCAAGTACCTTTAAATTCCGAAGTACCACTTAGTACTCAGGTACAATTAAATAATCAAGCGCCATCAAATAATCAGGTGTACGCTAACCAAAATACGCCATTCAGTCATACTTTGCCACTAAATGAAAATGTTTCACTAAATCATAGTGTACCGTTAAATCAAACTACGCCATTAACCCAAACAGTGCCGTTAAATTTAGTAACGCCACAGCATAATCGGGTAACACCAAACTTAACACCAACTATGCCTACCTTGCAAATGCAAACAAGCGCTCAAACGCCGCTTAATATTCAAGTGCCTATAAATTTGCAAATGCCGAATCATTCCCATGTTCCTATTACTCCAAACGTAGTAATAAATTCCCGAATTTCAGATGGTAATCAAACCCCACTAAATCTAACCCCTAACCATAGTAGCGGACGACAGGGCGATTCAATGGATGATTCACGCCTTCAAAAGATTTTAGATCATACTTTAGCAGTATGTTTGCAATCAAACAGTGATAATCTTAAGGCAGTAACTGATAATCATTTAGAAGTGTTAAAAACTATTCAAACTAGAGATTCACAAACTAAATCTAGACTTTGGGCCGAATTACGAGTAGCCAAAAAGGCTATCCTTCCTTTTGCAGGGGATGACTCATTAGACATTTTTGCTTTTGCATTAATGGTCAAAAATTTGCGAACATTAGATCCTTCACTACAAGATTCCGAACTAATTTCAGCTGCATGTAGTAAATGTACAGGTCCAGTTGCAATTTATTTAGCCATGAATCCGCATATAGCCACTTCCCGAAATTGGGACAGCTTTAAAGAAATTTTAGTCGATAGATTTGGTTGCGGAGGTGAAATCGTCACACCTACGTCGTTCCACACGGCGCGACTCAAGCAGGGAGAAACTATCGAACTTTTCGCTGCCAGGCTAGAAAAAATGGCTTCACAACTTTGGAGAGTTAAACCTTCCGATTCGGATGCACAACGAGCTTTTAAACAGCTAGCTAAGGATGATGGTATGTGTTCAGTATTTTTACACGCCATGCCACGGGAAATTGAAACTCATGTAACATCGCAAATGCATACTACGTTCAGGGATACGTATAATTCAGCCATTTATAAACGTTCAGTTTTAGCTGGATATCAAGGCGATGAAAATGATCGTAATTCAGATCAATCAGGCACTAAACAACTTTCTAATGCGGAAGTTAACAATTTAGCTTTTGGCACAATGCTAGATAAAATGAATTCTTTAGAGAAAGGCATAACTAAGCTTAGCAATGCTAAACCTAAAAAAGTTGAAGCTAAAGTTAGCGCAGTTAACACTAACGTAAATCAAGGTAAAATTTGCCACCGTTTTCAGCCCCAGGGCATATAAAACGAGAATGTCGTACAAGAGACGAAAACTTACATACAGTACGACAACGCTGGAACAAATTTAAACGAGGAGGATTTCCAACAAATAAATTTAACAACAGAAACGGTCGCGGAGGTAACCGTTACAGGGGAAATAACCGTGGTAACCGCGGAAATTATTTTTCTGGTTTTGAAAATAGGGATTCTATTCAGTTCAACAGAAAAAAAAACCCATATGCATTCCAAACTAACGCTAGCGATAACGGTAACAATGGTTACAATAATGGGCAACAATATCAAAATTCCAGTAATAATAATAATTACGGGAGGAACCAAAACCAAAATAGAAATCAAAATCAAAATCAGAACCAAAATCAGCAAAGGCAAAATAACAATAGCCAAAACCATGTTCCACAACACGCTACAGACGTAAATGAGCCCAATGACTCAAGTCAAAGTAATTGCAATTCAAAAAACGAG
This sequence comes from Lithobius niger, assembly GCA_023313725.1. Taxonomy (NCBI): domain Eukaryota; kingdom Metazoa; phylum Arthropoda; class Chilopoda; order Lithobiomorpha; family Lithobiidae; genus Lithobius; species Lithobius niger. The sequence goes on along the minus strand of JAHWFP010118032.1, from coordinate 709 downwards.
CTAGTAGTCTGAATATGAACAGGGATTCAGAACTAAACTTAAATCAGTCAGAACGGAGCAGTAATGACGATCAAAATGCACACGTCAGCTCAGTTCAAGCTCAAACTCCTGTTAACCAAACAAATGAGATAAATAATACTCATTCTTTAAGCGTAAAACGCGTTTCATTATTTTCAGAAGAAGTTGCAAATAAACTAATGCTAGATTTGTATTCAAACGTCGAATGGCACCAGCAAAAACTTGCTTTGCGAGATCGCACGATAGCACTACCACGTTTAGCGTCATATTTTGGCAAAATTCCATCAAAATATGTAGCAAGGGCTATAGAGAGTAACAAAAATCTTGTAAACGAATTTACAAATGCTTTAAACACAGTTAACGATAAATATGGTTTAACTTGTGATTCAGTAGTGGTAACTCTATTCGAAGATGGTTTAGATTCTACAAATTTTCATTCTGAATTAAACCCAGTTGATACTAAAAAGCCGATAGTTATTGCTTTATTAGGTCATGAACGCACAGTTCAGTTTAAGCATACGGATGATTCATTTTATAAAGACGGAGTTAACATGCCTTCGGGCACATCTATTGGTATTTCACCAACAACGCAGAAAGATTGGAAAATTAGAATTCCAACAGTTGTAGGAACGTTTGAGCCTACAATCTGCTTAACGCTTTGGGACAGCAAGAATGTTGCCGACCCAAATGC
>JAHWFP010118031.1:0-25000 GCA_023313725.1 Lithobius niger | reverse complement strand
TCTGCGGTAGGAATACGTTACGTACGTCCGATACAACAATTTAATTACTGCATCATCAAAACATGATACGGAGACTGTCATTGTTTTGTTTGCACGCGCATAAATTAATGCCGACAGATGGTGCTTATTGATTTCGACTCGTAGCCGATTGAGATAGCTGTGTTGGCTGTGAGTAGCGCAAGCGTCTGACGGCCTTAGCTGTCCACACTACCATCGTCCAGCTAAGGCCATCAGACCCTTGAGCTACTCACAGCCAACACAGCTATCTCAATCGGCTGCGAGTCCAAATCGATAGGCACCGTCTGTCAGCATTAATTTCTGCGCGTTCCAGCAAAACAATGGCGGCCTCCGTATTGTGTTTTGGTGATGCAGTAATTAAATTGTATCGGACGTCCGTAACGTATTCCTACCGCAATTCTTGTGTATAGTTATTGTGTAAGTGACCCAAAAGTAAAACATGCGTGTCAAAATGGATGTAATTGCCCTATAACTATGCTTGAGGCAACATTGTTCATGAGGCGAAACATGGTCTCGGTCAGCCCCACACAGTTGTTATTACCAATTTTGCCGGCGTTACCTGTAGTTTTAAATAGATTCAATGACCATTCCGCAACAGCTGCACCATTGTGGCACTACTAAATCACCTCACATTTTGCAAACAACCAAAATGTATACGGTACTGCACGTTTTTAAAAGAAGGTATCGGTCATCATTGGAGATTGCAGAGCTTGCTTTGGATAAGATCGCAGAGGCACCATAGCCTATCCAATCGGTTGCTGATGTTTTGACAAGAATGCTGCACTACACTGTTATTAACAGTTTCACTTCTTTGCTCCAGAAGGTTACCGACGGCCTCTGAAAGGTTCTTGTTTTCCACTCATTAGCTTACTTTTCATCATTTTCCTTACTGACTTGTGTGTGATGCTCGAAAAAGTTGATCCGAGCCGAGTACCCAATTATTGAAAAAAAAATATTCTGTTACTCTAAAAACTCAATTTCATTAAAATACATTAACTTTGCTAATTTTGACTAATTTTGATGTTCCAGTAGGCTATATGCTACTAAGCTCACCATCTGACGAGAGCTTTCCAATGTGTACGGTACGCTAAAAGCCAGTCACTAAAACAGGTGTAGCCAACAAATCAGCCACCTACCTCAATTCGTATTGAAGAGAAAGATCATTTTAACCATCAATCCTTGTCAAACTTGTGCTCAAGTTTAGTATACAGTGCATAAAATGCTGAAAGTATCTACTACACACTAGATAATTTAGGATAATAGCGCACAATTTATTCTTCAATTACTAAGGTGTTACCATGGACTGCCATTTTCAGAATCATACCGTCCTGCAAAAACCTGATTCCATGCAACACTAGGACCCACACAGTCCATTAAGCAACGTCTTATTTTCCTAAAAAATGGAAAGGAACTTGCGAACAAATTTTATTCACCACAAATGCTAAAATTCTAATCTCATCTCGACTTATGTTGCAAACTGGGCTAGTTGCACATGACGTGACCTATTCTCAACAGTGAACATAGACCACTGTGTCGTCTTTGTAAAAAACAAAAACTTTTCCTGGGCTTGCTAACAGTCGGTTACCAACAACAAATACTCTTGCAATCCACAGCTTTGCAAACTGGAATGCACGATCAAAATGGCTCTAAATATGTGCAAGTTTGCCATTGTTCCATTTGGCTGTTTGATCTGTTTTATGACCCCAGGTGTTCCCTCATTGTGGCCAGCAGCATGGCAGCAAGCTCCAACAGCCGTCAGAACTCTCAATTCTCTCAACAAAAAAACGTGCGCTGCTTACTTATACAATACCCTGTTTGTGATACGGCAGCCAAGCTTGGTGGGTCAAATTCGAGGGCAATGTGAATTCAAATCCTAACCACTAAGGCTGTACCGAACGAGAATTTTTCAGCCGAACCGAACCAAACCGAACAGACCTTAAATAAGCCGAACACCGAACACTTCCGAACCGAAAAAAAATGTACCAAACCAATCTATCTTAAACTAAATGTAAAAAATCTTAGTTCACAAAGAGTCATCAAAGCACAAGTTTCTTAACAAATGTAGGTATTTTCACATGGACTTGTAAGTCCATAGAGGTTGAAACTCTGTTTAAACATAAAAAAATCTCCACTACTTTTACATTTTCCCTTATAACTTCTGAACCGTTAGAGCTAGAAACTTGTGGTTTGGACCAATAGAAAGCTGGCGAAAAAACCTTCAAAATGGTGTATTCAAACATCAAAATCCGTCGATTAGAAGTGAAAATATGTTCGGTTTGGTATTTTGCGTTTGAAAGGCCGAACACCGAACCGAACCGAACACCCTCTGTTCGGCCATGTTCGGTTCGGTTTGTTCGGTTCGGTACAGCCTTACTAACCACAAAAGTCATTGCTGGACTCCATGTCTTACACAAAGAGAAAAACTTAATTTTTTAAAGGCCTACCTACTCTCCATTCCTGAAGACCATTCCTGAAGATCAAGAGTAATTCTTGCCTGCACTTACAATTACAAGTACTCGAGTAAGCCCAACCGGATCACAACCTTGTTAACCATCAGTCACTGAACTCTGAGGAGCAGCAGAAAAGCCACCTCCACTCTTCCAAAGTCAAACGCTGTTACTTCATGTTGTGTACCTTCAAGTTTAAGTGGCATGAACAGTTAAAGTATACCAACAGCTGATAATAAAGTAAGTTCCTTCCTCACAATAACCTAAACAAGGCTGGTTTTGGCTTTCCTTTGTTGGCAGCGAAATTCTAGCAATACTTAATGGTAGCATTGCCGAACTGTTGTGCTGTGAATCCAAGTGAAGTCGCATTACAGGGCCATGCCTTCCAAACTAGATGCACATCATTTGTCCTCGTTATTCCACATGAAGCACCTGTAGTAGCAAGGCCTTGGTAGCTACAGTACTACCATTCATTTGCTATAAATTCATGTTACGTCGCCGTCTGAAAGATAGTCTGTTTTATTACTTGGCTAGTTTACAAGCATGCCACAGTGAATTCGATTCCAGAACTTAGTCAGTAGAACGAGGGCAATACAAGTGAGCAATTCTTTGTGAACAAGCCAAATGAGATAAAAACTTTATGCGTGGCATGGAGGTTTTAGCTTGGTCTGTCGTGTGAATGATTCTTAGTAACGTGGCACAGTGAGGACAATGAGCTCTCAGTCTGCGGCAGTTAGAGGTCAAGAAGGAAAGTCACTTTGAGCAGACATCTGCAGGCAAGCAGAGTAACTTGGTTGGTAATGAAGCAAGCCATCATAAGCGTGAATGCATATGTAATATCCTATGTGAGTAAATAGCTTAAGTAATAGCCAAGTTATCGGTATGGTCAAGAGTTACTATTTTTGTAAGATGAAAACTTGTTGTACTTTGCATGTACTGTACATACATACCAACCGAGAACACACGGTTTTCTACAACATCCACATTTGCTTGATTATGTACAAGACATTTTTACTCCTTGAAATTGTTTTTGAAAAAAATTGGCTTGAATTAAGAAATGGAAGGTACTGTAATTCCAAGAAAGTTTTAGGCCGTTTAAAAGATGAAAGTTGTTTCTCAGGTTTCCAAGTGGAAAGGTAGTTTTTTTTTATGTTTTATGAAAAAGTAGCTAGGCCTAGTCACTTTTTTGCAATAGCCTGTCAATCCTTTTGAATGTTAATCCAGTAACAGTCGCCACTTGACATTAGACCCTTAGCAAGCACTTTGCCGTTTCACAATTTCTAATCGCCACTTGCTACGCATGAAATACATCTGGCAAGATGCATGGCTTTTCCATATTTTCTTTGGACCCAGTATTATTGCAGAAAAAGGTGTCGTATAGTTCTTAAAAATCTGAACATACCTTCGCAAACCATTCGTATTAGCTTTCTCGATTCCTGAGATACGAGTGTCATTCTCTGCTGCTAGTCCAAAATGGCCAGAAGGCTAAATTCAAGTCAAGTCTGATAATTTTCAGTTTCCAAATGGTAAGTGACAACCGGAATTGGAGAGGATGGAAGCCTACCCTGTAAAGATACCTACTTAAACCCAACACCTATTGGCCTTTAACTTTTTATATTGCTTTTGATTGAAGTATGCATTTTCAGCCAATATGGGGTCTGTAGGCCATGGAAAAGTCGGGCAATTTTTGAATTAACAAAAGTGACCCGGTGACCAGGCTTTTATTTACGTTTTTTTTTCGTAGTTCTAAAGTCCTTCTTGAGGGATTTTTTTTTTTTAATTATAGTTTTTGCTATTCTAAAAAGCAAAAAAAGTTGCAATAAAAAGTTAAAAACAAATAATACGAAGCACATTAAGACCTAAACTAAAAGTTGGAAGCTCAACTTGATTTGTTTGCTCTGAAATGCTTCAAGCGTAAAATAATAACATGTTTATCTCAAAGTCGCAATAAAAATTATTAACCACAACCAGGAGGGTTTCGGGTCACCAGAATTTCTTTTTGCAGAGCAGAATTTTTATTGCAAGATTTTAAGTATGCATTTAGATAACTAGGCCATGTTAACAGTATTAAAATTAAAAATTTGAGCAGATTTCATCCTGTGCAGTAGAGACTTTTCTACGTGGCAGTGTGCATGATCAACACGTAGGCTAGGCCTACTCCTTACTTGTAAGTCCACCACTGATTTCCCACTATGCTTTTCGATTATTTTACATCATATCAAAAACCAAAACTGGTGAAAGGGGCCGCCAAATTCCGAATGGTTTGGCCCTTCAAAGGAGTGATATCAATGCACCAAAACTTTCGCCAAGTTAATCGCACTACTTAATAGTTCGAAGGTTAAAAGAACACTAGAACATTGCTACTTTCGGTAGCAATGTTCAAGTGTTCATTTAACGTCCGAAGTATTATTCGGTGCGATTAAGTTGGCGAATGTTTTGGTGTGTTGATATCACTCCTTTGAAGGGCCGAACCACTCTCAACTTAGTGGCCTCTTTGCCAGTTTTTGGCTTTGTTTATTTTGCTTTGTTTTTACAGTTGGTTTATTTTTCGTGAATTGGACGTGAATACAATTTCTTTGTTGTTTAGATTTATTGTGATGCACTAGTGTGTGTCTAGGCACGTACGTCAGTATCCACGTTCTCATTGTTCGAACTTTGGCCGTCCAGTGAGAAACGATGCCGACAATACTAACAATGGTTATTACAATATTTTCGTACTTACTCGCCCTCCCACGCCATCCCTGTTACACCCTCAGGCTCCAAACCATAAAGGTATGCAGGTCGTATTGTACTGCACCCATTCGTCCAATTTCATAGCTGGAAGCCTCCCCGTTATCTCGGTATCGATGTATAATCACCCTATGGGATTTAACATGGGGATGAGCGAATAGCTAGCTAGCTAGCTAACACATTTACAACGTTATTGAGGGTCAGATTTTGCATTGAAAGCAGCTTAGCTGGCATTCCTACACGAGTTAATTTCTCTCAGGTGGGTCATTGCTGTCGATTTCAACACAATTTAAGCTTTTGTAACGCATTATTATTTTTCCCCAAGTACCTGAAATGTGCCCAACTATGCTTCAAGATATAAGATAGTGACAGTATGGCACCGCGCTACAATGGTTTACAACCTCGACAATTGAACTGATGTGATGATTGTTGCCTAACTTGGCGCGTGTGCCATTGTTTGTATGTTCTGTTGGTTTAGGCCTGAATTTTATCGTGTAGGGGCTTTTAAAATATGCCTGTCATGTGGGAATGCCCCTTACCACGTCCTAGATAGCTCAGATGTTTGTTTCAACTTTCCAATTTATTGACACTTCTGTGATGGAGCAATCCACAGAGAGTTTGTTGCACATGGTGCTCGATCTGCGTAATTTCTTATCGTCTCTCCGATTGCATTATCATGTGACGCGCATGCGTGTGATGCCCACAAGCTGCAGAGAGGGGGCTACCTAGTGGAATCGGCAAGATGGAGCATCATAATACAACTCTTCCTCCCTCCTCCTACAATACTGACGTTCAGGCAGTTCATCATGCATGTGTCATCAATTGAGCAAAACTACTCACATAATTTCTAGGTAGGCCTATGAACTTCGGTGTAAGCTAATCATTTATTCGACAGTGCTGTCACTACAGTGCTGACCCACAGAGATGTTGGGCTCCATTTTCAATGCCTCTAATGCCTACATGACATTAAAATTTAACTAGGTTTAGACTTGACTGAAAGTAAAATTTCGAAACTTTTTGGTTAACAATACAGTTGCATTTCAATCCAAGCCACCTGTAACGCCAATGCATTACCTCATTCACTCCTCCATCCCAGCCCAAATAGTTAGCCTGTACACTGTGTGTTTTGCCTAGACTATCTGGAATGCTGCCCAATCCTGTCGTCCAATGAGTAACAATACAAAAAAAATTGACAATACATTCAAACACGCTCCCTAGACACAATACCTAGACACTATGTCCAGCAAATTTTCAACAACCAGTTGTCTTCATCAAGCTGTAAATCGCTGTTTTCGAATTCGCTGGTAATCGTCGCCTCCAATATTTGCCAGGCAGTTGCACATCGAGATTCTTATCGCAATTCAAGTTCAATCCAACGTTAACTAGGTAGCCTCCATTAGGGTTTGAGGGGGCCTTAAATGTTCATAAGAGGTTAATTATGCAATTCATGTTTAATCGCCATTGATTTCTGGTACCTAATAAAGATGTTCATCTCGTGTTGAGTTTTTGAGCACAAAATCGTCTCATCTTTCTCCCAATCAGTTTGGTGACTTGTCCGTTTTCCTCTGCCTCATTTCTCACATTCGCCATGTGCTGTGCCGATCTCTTTCCTTTTCTGGGCTCACCAATATAAACCGCTATGCAGTCATTGCATAGGACATGGTACACCCCTTAGCAACTTGTCCCATCGCCTGGTCATGTTTTTCTTTTTGTGTCATCTAAGCCTGATCTTGTACAGGCTTTCCTTTCCTCACTGTTGCTAGGCTTATACGTTTTTTCAAGCCCTCGAAGTTCTTCAAGAATGCATTCAAGCTTCGCCTCCTCACGACGTCACAATCTGGCCAGACACTCCGTCAAGGTAAGTCAATGTCACACGTGGTCTCTCCTCCCTTCTTCCAGTCGTGTTGTCATTCATTCCCTCCTCTCCCCAAAACCTTGATTTCTTTCATGCGACCTACTGGAGCCCCAGTTTCTGAAACTGCATATATGCATATTGTTGACCAGTATAGACCTTGAAAAGGTGAAAAACCAACTATCCAACCTGCCCTTACTTGGGAGATTAAAAAAAAAAATTCAAGTGAATGCCTGTAATATTCCCAGATTCTGGTCATCAATTTGTTACACTTTGTGATTTTCAAGTTTCGAACATTTATCACACCTAACGCCTGAGGTTCTTCCTATTAAAGCTTTAACAGTACCGACGATATTGCAATCTAACACCCTGTCTATCTTACCCGTTGCTGCGCATACAAAGTGCAAGGCCTACTACCTCACTGTGGAAACTGTTGGCCCAAGTACGCCCTCTGTGGACCTCGAGGGTTTGTAAAATAGTACGAAAAGCCTACAGCAAGGATACCCCAACACCAATTTTCCGAAAAGCACCCCAAAGGAGAGAGAAGGTCTCAACCCACATGTGAATACACACCACTCCAACACAATATGATTCACCATGATTGTTAACCTGTCTACTTCCTACAAAAGAAGTCGTACCGAAAGCTGTATAAATAGTCTGTAAAAAAAAATTTTCAACAATTTCACTAAAAGAAACAACAATGGTTGAACATCGAAATTGTCAATTAGTGACCAGTTCGTTTTGCCTTAAAGGGCAATTACATCCATTTTGACATTGCAACGACGGTTTCCTCAGCTTCCTCGTACTCTTTAAGCTAGGGCCTTAGTGGGCCTCTTTACCTTGATGCTATGGCTCCATATTATCTATTCTGTACACTCTGTATCTTTATTGATGTATTCCAGTAATGCTATGTGCTTTGATGTATGGTCCAGTCCCTGGGGATCAGTGGTCTGGATGGCTCTGGCCTTGCCTGCCCCTAGGGGTAGCTGCTAGCAGAGATGGATCATGGGATACCAGGATATAATACAGGAAGTACCTTGCGCCACCAGTGGCAGGTACTGGCTGCAGCTCTAGGTACTTAAGGCCTTGCAGCCCCTTACAGCCTCACTCTGGGAGCTAGTCTCTAACCAGCTAAGAACTCTTCCTGAAGTGTGCCACTCTGCTAGTAGCCCAGATCAGAGCATCCTTGAACCATTGGACAACATCTCCTGAGGACAGACCGCGTGGCCCTGGAATAAACCCTGAATCTACCATCCTTCTGGCGTTCTTCCTTGTACCGGGCATAGCGGGGTTGCAACATGCATGTTTGACTTTTGGATCACTTACACAATAACTAAACACAAGAATTGCGGTAAGAATACGTTACGTACCTCCGATTCAACAATTTAATTACTGCATCATGAAAACACGACACGGAGATCGCCATTGTTTTGCTGGAACGCGCAGAAATTAATGCCGACTGATGTCACTCTTCGATTTCGACACGCAGCCGAATGAGATAGATGTATTGACTGTGAGAGCTCAAGCGTCTGACGGCCTTAGCTGGCCGGCAGTGTAATGGCCAGCTAAGGCCATCAGACGCGTGAGCTCCTGTGACATCTGTCGTCATTAATTTCGGCGCGTTCCAGCAAAACAATGGCGATCTCCGTGTCGTGTTTTCATGATGCAGTAATTAAATTGTTGAATCGGAGGTACGTAACGTATTCTTACCGCAATTCTTGTGTTTAGTTATTGTGTAAGTGATCCAAAAGTAAAGCATGAATATCAAAATGGATGTAATTGCCCTTTAAAAAACATTGGTTCACTAGTGGTTGTCTGGTTTTCAAAACAAAAGTTCTGTTGAATTAATGATGCCCTTAAAAGTTCCAATTTGCTACCATTGATGGGCTTACTGGTTCCGCTGACAGAGTTCTTGTCTGTTGGTTCACTTTGAAGAACAGTGGGTTCCAGCTTCTCTTTACGATGTCGCCTGAGTTTGGTGCCGTGGATTCTCTTTCAAGGTGTCTCGTGGCGTGGAGATAGTGTCTCAAGGCCCTGACTGGGCATTGGACTCTGTCCTCATCGTCTCCACTTAGAACCGGTGTCAATGCTTTCACCACCACTGCCTCTGGTATTTCGTCCGGTTTTTGGATTTTTGCTAGGAATTCTGGTGGGTGTTGCAACGAAATGGTCGACCAGCTTGGCGAATGCCGTAGAAAATCCCGATCTCTGGCAAAAGCTGCTATTTCGGACTGTCTGGCTGCTGTTGACAAAGCTAGTAGAATGACCGCCTTCTGAGTTTTCAGTAGGAGGGGAGCTTGTCCCATTGGCTCGTAAGGACTGCCCGACCAGTGCCGGAGGACTCGGGGGAGGTCCCAATCCGGCAGGATCTTCGTCACTCTCGGTGTTTGTATCCCAAATGCACAGATAAATCTGGGGATTGCGACGTTCAGGGTCCTGTCACTTTTCCCCATTATTGCCAATACCGAATTTAGCACGGCTCTATATCCTTTAATTGCAATAGGGGATAAACCGTTGATGAAGAGGGATTCCAGGAATCGTGCGATCTGTTGGGTGGTTGGGTCACAAGCGTCAATCCTGTGCTTACGACACCAGCCTCTCCATCGTTTCCATTTACTCTCATAGATCTTCAGTGGTGATTTCCTATGGCAATGGAGCATCCGGTCTGCTACTCAATGTGAGAATCCTTCTGAGACTAGGCGCTCCTTTATAGTCTCCATGCGTGCGTAGATGTAGTGCTTGGAGATTTCTGTGCCTTGTTCTTCCTCCGTGTTGTGTGAGAAGATCGGGTCGTATCGGTAGCGGGATTGGGTCCTCCCGTTTCATTTCCATCAATTCTACAAACCACGGAGCTGCCGGCCACTTGGGCGCTATCAATATGACCTCTCCTCTTGATGATCGGACCTTGTTCATGACTTTATGGAGAAGGGCGAACGGGGGAAACATGTACGCCCAAATTCCGTCCCAGGAGATGCTTAGGCCATCTACTGCCCACGCCCTCTTGTCGGGGTCTCGAAGTTTCGAAGTGGTCTCGAAGTTTGTAATTTGCGTTTCGTCATACTTTTGAAAATAGTGCACGAATTATTCCGAAAATCGCAGGATCGGCATTTGTGGCACAAAGGATGATCATCCCCTGGCGTCATTCGTTTTCTGCACGAGCCCACAATCACTTTGCCCGATGACGCCATTGTGGAACGCGACGTGTTGACACCCTCGCGTCTAAATTGGAAGTGAGGAGGAAGTGGTGAGCGCGCCTAGCGGCGACTAGCGCCACCACGAGGGAGTGAGTGCAACTTATGGGAAGCCAGAATTTAAGTTTAAATTTGGGAAATTTGGACGCGGGCCTATTTTAGGGACAAAATAGCACAAAAAAGATAAGTATTTTAGAATTAAGTAAAAACTAATTTTACCTTTAAAATTACGTTTTTTCTGAAGCATAATTTGAATGAATGGTCTCAGCAGATGTCAACTTTGATTAGCCTTAGGTTAGTGTCAAGATTATAAGAATAAATGCACAAGATTCATCAACACTGTTCGCTGCGTTTGCCACTGCTGCCTAGATTTTTTGGAGCATCTTAGTAGTGGTTGACTCTTCTCCCAGGTGGTTGATTTTCCGGGAAGAGGAATTTCAACTGGCAATTTATGTCATGGCACGCAGCTAAAATTTCTGCTTCGTGACACTGTGATGGGATATCCTGTTTACCTGCTGAGATTCGTTTTGCCCTGCTCTTGTGTTTTAAATTTGGTCGCTGCCGGTTGCTTTTAGTAGATTTCACTTTCAACACTGGTTGAATTCAACGCTTGTAACATTTTCTCGATAATTGATTAATTTCCCACAATGTTGGTGACGGCTGGATTTGCATTGGCATTGGTGTGAAATTGTATGCCCATCGTTTCTGGTGAAGGATTTTCCGTTGTTGAGTCCTTCGTGTGCCGTGGTTTTCTCTCGCGGCCCCTGCTCATGGGCCGGCTCGTTCCGGCAGGCCTTGGCCTGCGTTGAATTTGTTTGTTGCACTGTTTTGAGAGTTCTCTCTATGCGCTGCTGACTTTTTGCGTGCTGATGCCGTCGTTGAAATTGACTGCACCTACGCTTGTTGTGGTTTGTTGTTAGGTTTTCGGTGGATTTCGTGCGACACGATGTAGTCAATGAAAGTGACATGTTCCATGCGCTCCATCGACTCCACTCTTCCGTTCGGTCGTCACAGTCATCTGCGTCGTCAAGCCACTCGTCCCGTATTTCCAGTCATGACTGACCACATCCTTTCGACTGTCCATAGCGTGGTGTCTCTTTGCCGCATGGCTGCCATCTTTTTTCCCCATTCCTTTGTTTCGTGGTGTGGCTATGCACAGATTCCCCTATTTTGGTCCATGATTACTTTAAAATTCATCAATTCGGTTTCTTTACGAGGTCCACTTTGCAGATGCATTTTTTGTCCAGTCTGTGGTTTGCTGACTGCTTTCCACGTATTTCAGATTTTGGAACACATGGCGTGGCTGTGTGACCGTTAGGCCTAAACCCACTGACGGAATTTTCCGAAATAAAGTTCCAAAATCTTCGAATTTTTTACCTCGATCGTTTTTACTGCTCGAGTAAATAGTTCATAGTAAATAGTAAATAGTAAATGTTTGGAAATGCTATTCGTCCCAACCTTAAAATTTATGCTCTCCTGGTTCGTGTCCCAGCGCTCCATGGCGCCCCTGGCCATAACGCCCGAGCTCCGCAACTCCCTCTCATAGTTTATCTCCCCATCTCTAAAGGTGGTTCAACGTGGGAGGCAGGAGGGTCCCTACAGGTAAGTATTTTAAGATAAGTAAAAACTATTTTTTGGGGTAAAACCCCATTTTTACTGCTATTCTGAAATACTTACCTGTATTTTACGCTGAATTTGTCATTTTCCACCCGACAGGGGGACCGACGTCGAACCCTGCTCCCGACATGAACCAATTCCCCCAAAATCATCTCACGGAGTAAACTGGGGAAAGTTAGGCATGACTTACTTTTATTTCCGCTCCACTACGCACCCTGCAGTTACGAATGTCTGTCTCCTGTGCTCTCTCTCTCTCCCACATCCACTTCCCTAGGGTAGTGTGAAATAAACGTTGTCTTGTTTTCCACCTGCCTGCCGCGAAGATCTCCTCCAGGGTGGTTCCCAAGGTGTATGCCCACAAAGTCGCCATGGCCCACAACACGTGGGCATTCACCCCATTGCCCACCTGGTTATCCTCCGTGTCTGCGTAGGCTTCTGTGATAGCCCTGCAAATCCACTTTCCAATTAATCCCGGTGTCACCCATTCACTTTTGGGAGTCCCTTCCGGGGAAATCCTCACAAATAGCGGCTTGTGACTGGTCTTTATTCTCGACTCTCTGGATGCACACTCAACTACTTCCTTAGAAGCTGCCAAATAATGTTTCAGTGCTCTGACGGGGCACTGGTTACGTTCAACACAATCCCTCCCTAGGATGTTTGTAAGTGCCTCGATGATGATCGGGGCCGGTTTATCCTTGGGTTTTGCTGTCTTAGCCCTAAACCTGGGTGGGTGGAGCAACAATAACCTCGACCAGTTGCTAGTGTAACGTAAGAAGTCTCTTCCCCTTGCAAGTGCAGCTAGTTCCCCTTGCCTGGCTGCCGTCGCCAGGGCCACCAAGAAAACCGTTTTGATGGTTAAGTTTTCAAAGGTTGCCTTTGACAAAGGTTCGAATTTGGGCCCAGAGAGGAAATGTAGCACTTTGGGCAAGTCCCACAGTTGGCACAATCGTCGAGTCTTGGGTCGCCGCACTGCAAATGACTGCACTAATTTAGAAATCACACAGTCCGTGACTACGTCAGTTTTTCCAATGAGGGACGGAACCGAATTGGTTGTGGCCCGATACCCCTTGATGCATGGGGGGGGGGGACAACCCTGCTCTGAAGAGTCCCTCAAGGAAGTTACACACCGCCTGCACCAATGGATCGCAGGGATCCACCTTGCACCTAAGTGGACGACGTCCGTGCACGAGTCCATCTGCCCAATTATCCTGGAGAGGTCCCTTGCCGTTATCAGCGTACCCTCCAACATGCTCCTTGCGCCCTCGATCAATGTCACAGTCCGTGCCCGCGAGGGCCTCACGCCGAAAACTAGCAGATCGAATTCTGCTCGTAGGACTAGTCCTGATTTTTTCCAGTTATTCCGAGGCCCAGTCAGTGTAAGAGCTCCGCGCACTTTGTCGTCTGTGAGCTCAGTAGCCTGTGGTTCATATTCGCTAATAGCCAGTCGTCGAGGTAGGCGAAACACCGGATTTCCCACCCGTGTAGTTGAATATGAAGCGTCTGCCGCTTCCATTCTTGGGGATTACCCGTGCCGGACTGAAGAATCCCGGGGTTCCCTTCGGCGCTCTCTCGATGACTTCTTTCCGGAATAGTTCTTGTATCTCGTCCACGTACTCTGGTGGCTCTGGGCGGTTCCTGAGCCAGACCGGCGGGTGGTGTACTAGTGGAGGTAGCTGCTCGAACAACGGGATATACCCGAAACGCACCACGTCTAACACAAACTTGTCCACTGCCAATTTTTTCCACTCCCTCCAATGTCTTTGTACCCTCCCTCCCACCTGGCCATGGGGAGGGGGGGGGGGAAGGAGAACGAAAGTCCAAGTCAGTTCTTTATGTTTTGGGGTTTCCGTCCCCCACGTAAACGTGGGAACATGTCCCTGTTTCCTGTTACCTTGACCTCTGGGGTAACTTTGATTCTGTCGGGGTTGGCTCTGGGGTTTTGGGCCCACACTTGTGCCTCTAGGGGGGATGTCCGCTGTCCCCCTCCATGAAACGGCCGTTGGTTCGAGGTGCGTCTTCCCTGTCCACCTCCTCTCTGGCGTGGGGTGCTCGGGGGTGGGGGGGGGGGGGGAGGTGCCCTCACCTTATCACGCACTTCCGCGGCAATCGCGAGCAATTGACCATTGAATAAGTACTGAGCCTTATGAATCGGTAGCAGCCTCAGATTTTTCAGTGTGCCTTTACACATCCCATTATGTGCCGTGCTCAGGTACAAGTCTCTTCTATGTAAGACTGAGTTAAATAAAGACCGTGTACCCCATTTAATGGCGTCCGACTGGAATTCGGAAGCCTTCCGCATAAGCTTGACGGCCCTCTCAACTTCTTTGATATCACGTGATTCAGGTGGAAGTGCTAAGAAGGATCTCAATTTAGCGTTCGCTGCAGAATAGGTATGGTCCGCAGTCGAATTGGCCCTAAGGCTGGCCCTCGGAATCTTTTCCTCCTCTTCGTATTGGGTTAAACTCGTAATAATAGCAGTGGGTTTTGGTAGTGCCGAGTCCATCTCCATACTGCATGTTGTAGGCACATAATCAGTTTCGTTGAATGTTTTGTACGTCGCACTTTTGGAGCATCAGCATTGTTGGTTGAAAAGGAAAACGACCCCTTTAAGGGGGCCGGAGGGGGAGGGGGGCCGTAGCAGACAACACTTTTCCTTTTTCACGTAAAACACCACCATTCACAAGAAGCTGACGAAATAGAATTTGCGATTGGGGTAGGTGCTTTGGTTTCTTTCTCACTCGATCGTGGTTAGCGAATGAGAAGGCTGGCGGTTCGCCGACCGCAGGGGAGGTAGGAACGATTTTGGGGCAAAACAACTCCGGGAGTGATGAGTTTACCTCTTCCACAACCCATGCCCACTCTATTGCCTCCTCCTCTACTGACTCCTGCCGGATCCTGGACTGGGTGTTGATCCCTACTATTATCCGACTGTCGCACATAAGGCACTGTCACTATGTCACTCGTTAATGTTGCACTCGGTGTTGTATAAGAACATCGTTGCTGTGTTGGGGAGGAAGGGGGGGGGAGGGTTCCATGCTCCACCCGACCAGCCTGGATATGGCTGCCACTGGGGCGATCCTGCTATCGCCGGCTACCATTATCACACAAAGAATAATCGTTATCATGACCCTGCGCACGACGCCAGTCACGATTGCGTCCGTCATAATTTCCCCATTGCCACGGTGTCGTAAGCGAATTGCCGCCTCCGTCACCTTGGTAATTGTCACTCAACTGGTAATTATTGTCGGGAAACGATTGCACGTGTGTGTCGTCACGCGACACGTCCTGGTTGTCGGCCTGCGACTGCGTGTCCGATGTGACTCGTGGTTGTCGAGTGTCACCTGACCGGCCTGTCGCCGACACTCCCGTTCCCGTGGTGTCGAAAACGCGGTGAGTGTGGCCGCCCGTGTCGCTATGCGACAGCGTTTGTGCATGGGCGACTGCTAATTGGGGGCGACCCGAGCAAGCTGCACCCGACACTTGATTATTAATTGCAAGCCTACGTCGCTTAGGCGACACATCATGCTTGATCGGTAGACAAAGGAACCGCCGCTTGCTTTGTAGGCACGGTTGTTAACAGGCTGAGTGTTTCTCTAATCTCTGTGGCATCACCAAAATACTGTTCAAAAGTCGATAAAACTTTTTTGGTGATTATTGCATCCCGATTAGCTTCCATGGGTTTGCACTCCAGTGCCGCTGACTGTCTAATCGATTCGCCCACATTGATTTCTTCAATCACTTGTTCGTGTACACTCGAATTTTCCAGTCTTTCCGATGTCCCAGTAGAATACGAACCGTCGGAAATCTCACCTTGGAAATCTGCATCAAATTCACTTCTACCAGCCGCTAGTGTAGCTGCCCTGGCTTTTTGTGCTTTCCGTTGCTTTTTACGTTGGTCTGACCGGGCCCACGTTGCTTGAATCTCCATTACGAGATTGCTGCTCATAGTCCCACAGATATCGCACAGAAAGCTTATGAAATCACACACCCTGCACACTCTGCAGAGTTCGTGAGGGTCAATAGGGTTGAGTCTTTTTCCACACTTGGAGTCCGTCTTCCTTTGGCAATATTTCGGCTTCTGATATGTGGAATCCATTTTGTCGGTTAAGAGAACGAAAAGCTGCGACCTATCCTGGTCACGTCCCAAACAGACTATGAGGGAGTTGCGGAGCTCGGGCGTTGTGGCCAGGGGCTCCAGGGTGCGCTGGGACATGAATCAGGAGAGCATAAAGTTTAAGGTTGGGACGAAGTAAAAACTATTTTTAGGGGTAAAACCCTGTTTTTCCTTGTCTTCGTTGTCCTTTCGGGTGCGAATTTGTCAGGTTCCCGGTGACTTTGCCCCGGATAGTCAGTGATGGAAGACAGAGATGCGTTTTGATGCTGTTTATTGCGTGTTTTCATCCAAAACTTGGTTCTTCCACTCCCCTGTCATGGTTGCTGTGCGCATGCGCGCCCTCTTGTGAGACTTGGGTGAAGCTCTTGTTGGGATGCATGACTTCATCCGAACAATGAGACCTAAATCTCTACATGTTTTCAGACCTAGAATAGGTTTTGAGAGTCACTTTTTACGATGTAGCACTCAATTCTTACCTTTTTACCTCTAAGTGAGCACTCAATATTTATGCTTCTGTACCCATATGTTCAATTTTGTTACTGACGCGTCCTCTAAGTATGACATTTGAGTTTACCATTTTTGCATATTGCCCCTATAGGCCAAATTGTTCAAAAATTTGTATTGGACACTCATTTACCTGGGTTCCTGTAACTAACTTTATTTTTATAGGAATGGTGTTCATTTTTATTTCTTCCAACCACTCTTGTTTAGTGTCTTGCCTATAGCTACTTCATCATTTCAGTTCTTGTATTTCTTCTTGATTTTCAATTGCAGTTATACTTTTTCTTGGATCTGTTGTGACGATAGTCACCTGCTGTGCAGTAGTTATCCATGACTGGCTTGAATAATATGACAGATTCTCTTCACTAGGCTTATTTAATTAGATATACTTTGTCTTTGGCACTTGCACGTTACTGACTCTTTGACGCTTGCTCTCTATCTTACCTCTTCACCAGCTCCCACCCGATCCGGAGAAGGTACACCTGGCATATGTGATCGCCGCTGCTCATATTCTTCTTCCCAGGAGTAGGTAATGCTCCTCCTCATACTCTCTCCCCCTCTCAAAACCAAAACCCCGACCTACCCTGTGTGTTTGCCTTGGTGCAAAAGAAATAAAACTGCTCAACACTGCCACAGCTTCTATGCCTCTTTAAAAACCCACGCAATTCATGAGCACATGGGGGACGAACCATTTGCGTTCATGGATTGTGATCGGAAACACATTAATGACCCAAGGCCGATGCACCCAAGCTCAAGGGGCTGCCATGCAGGAACGCTATTGGCAAGGTGCACCGGATTCTCATTGTGGCAGACCAGGCGTAGCCTGTCGCTTATACACTCTCTACTCTTTAATGCATTCTTCTTTGCGCATGAAGCACCCTTCCCACTACTCAGCAGAGCCCCCATGGCTCATCAAGTTACATTCTCACTAGCTTGCGCTCCCTCCCACATCCTGTCAACAAGGAGCGGCCCACCGTAAATGCCAGAATGCCCCCGCACCCCAAATCCCCCCTCAAACACTACCATAGCATCAAAACGCACTTTGCATTAACTCTTCTGTTCCCTCTTTTAAAACACATCACCATCTGACACCCTCAGAGTAGCGCAGCACAATAATCAACGGACTACATATTTCATATAGCATAATTATGATGATAACAAGGCACACTCAGAATATATCGTTCAATAAATGTAATATGTGTGCCCATTAGTATCGTCCGTAAGATAGTTGAAACACTCCATACGATTGGCATGACCCATCATGATGATGATCGTTCATTGCTCACCACACCGCTTCGTGCGGTCTGTAGTACCGCTTCGTGTGCAGTCTGTAGTAGAGCAGTCCACTATATGTTTTGTACTAATTTGATTAAAGGTGATTGGATATCGCTGCACACTACGAGTTATGACACAGACAAATTCAACTAGCATATATAGAGACAGACAGGGAAGGACAAAAATTCGATTGTTGTCAAAGGCAACAGGAGAAGGAAAACAAAATATTTTATGCGTAACATTCACCTACACACCAACTTGCTTCGGCACCGCCGGGCCTCCAATCATTGACCTGTCTTGCACATTTCGCCATTCATAGTCATCAATGACATTCTGATTGGACGGCCATTTTTCAAGTCCATCCATTCTATAGGCCTACCTCACTTCATCCCATTTACCATACCTATACGTCAACACATAGCACATTCCAGTTTGGTCCATTCATTACCAGTTTATCCGTCCATAATGTCCGCACCGTTTCGCAAGTTTCACAGCCACACATCAGCTTCTCGGCATTATCTGCAAAGCTTTCATCATTGAACTCGACAGGATTCGGCGTATGGAAAATGTGGAAATCCAATTGAGGAGAAATTCACTGTACTGGCGGTTGGGGTTCGGTGCTACTGTACCCAATTGTGTGCAGCCACTTGTTCGGTCCCAGCAGTCGCAGCAATGACGTTACAATGGACTCCGGGATGTGGTCGCTCCGACACGTGCCACGCTCGACTTTCTGCCCATAACGGTCCACCCCGCGACTGCGGCGCTCGTGCCTGGCAGCCAGGCTTGTTGCGCGTCCCGCATCCGGGCAGTAGGCCCACCACCCACCTGTTGGCCCACGTTTATAGAACATGATTGGGTCCCATACCCAGAAAGGCATCTTGCCGATGGCGTACTGGTTTGGATACGCTTCCGGGAACATTAGTCCACACCCTGTAAGAAGGGACTCCGTAAGTAACTTTTGCCACAGCTGGATCCATTCCGGTGTTGCTTTTACGCTAGCAGTAATGGCAGTACGTCGACGAGAGCTTGCTCCTTCTCCCTTGGCCGCTTGTCACTCATTGCGCCGGGCTCTTCGTCATTCGTCGTTGAACTTTCATAATGTTGTTGATGCGGTCCGTAATTCTTATCACTGCCCGAGTCTTTGTCTTCCTGTTGAGCGATGTGGCTTGCATACGCTCCGTCCATATCCTCGACTACCATAGCATCCGCGAGGTCGACCATGGCCTCGGCTGAAACACATTCTTCTTTGTTCTCTATGTCTCCCATTTCGTCTTTGTCGCCGACCATCGTTACCACACTCGAGTTCACCAAGTCCGTGTACCGCTGTTCGGGCGCCATAATGTGACGATCTTCACCTTCTGTGCAGTGGTTGTCCATGACTGGGTTGAATTGGTTGATTGTCTTCACTAGGCTTATTTAATCAGATATACTTTGGCACTTACACATTACTGACATACTCTCTGACGCTCGCTCTCTATCTTACCTCTTCACCAGGTCATACCCGATATAGATACGAGGTCGCCACTTCTCATATTCTCCTTCCCAGGAGTAGGTAATGCTCCTCTTCATACTAACGCTTAATGACGAGCAGTATGTATACAGTATATATATTATATATGCTTTAAGTTGGCGTCATAACTAAGCTTACAATGCTAAATGCGCTGGTGCACCTGCACTCAGGCGTCGCAAGAACTTAAGGAGAACAAATCACATTGGTGTCGGTGCGCCCTCGTGCACCACACTGCATCATCACTCTGTTTGCACCATGATCAGAAACACATTACACACTCGCGAATACTGTGTCCGTTTCGTCGTTACCAATGACAGTTCTTGTCGTCATCATATGTTGTTTTGCATTTCTAAGTGTCTGTGGAATAGTCACTCCAGCGGGTCGATACCAAAAGCACCATTCCAGATAGTTTCTCTTGTAGGCTGCTCGACTGCACGTGTACGATGGTGTGACGTCCAGCACATAAAATAGGATATCTGGTGTAATCAGCATTGATGCCGGCACGTTTGCATTTTTGTAGATGGGCGTGCGCACTCATCCTTCTGATGAGGCTATGCGTAGTATCTCTCGTGTCGTTTCATTGGGTATGCATTGGCACATCTGAAATTTTGCCCCCACTACTTCACCGCGCACAGTGATGCTGCGGCCCGCCACCGGGCAGTTTACACTCGGAACTATCGCTTCTGGGCTGCGTCGGGGATAGTACGCCCACCACGTACTTAGTGCTTTATCCCACATGAATGACATTGACAGATGCAGCGATAGCGGTACTGGTGCATTCGGATGGCATCTACTGGTGTCCGCATTGTTGGACTAGCAAATGGTCGCAGAAAATTTTCCTCCAAAAGCATGTTCTATAGCACTGTCGAGCATTCTGATGAACTGGCTTCCTTTTCTTAGTCTTCAGCTCGTCGGTAGTACGCGGTGTTCTCTTGTCTGCTGTTGATTGACTCTAACGGCTTCTTTCGTTTTCCACTTTGTCTTTTTGGTCCCTGTTAGGGCGCCAATTGTAACGATGCAGCGGGCTTCATGTTACTTAGTAAGACTCTAAAACACAGTTGAACGACTGATGCAACAATTATGCAGGCTTAATCCTGTAAATCACTTACAGTTTGGCAATAGCACATACTTCTTGGTTTGACTGCTTGTTTGCTGACGTCTTTCTATATCGTGTTTCTTCACTCTCTCTGACTCATGCAGCTAACTACGCATGGTTGTTACATGCAGGGTGCACCAGAGCCAGGCCGGACTACTCGCACTAATTTAAGCCAGGCACATGCAACCCTCACACCGTAACATATTGATTAGGTTTTGCTAAACGTTTAGGCTTGTTCTTAAATCTGCACGTTGACTGCAAGTGGTTGTGTTTTGAATAAACATAGCACTGTTTCCCAAAGGATTTGCATTGCTTATAACCATGTGTATTACCACATTTTGAGCACTTTTTGTCGCCATTATTGTTTCCAGGATTCTTATTGTAAGTTCCATGTTTTTCTTTCTTTTGCAAAGCTTGTACATCTGTTTGTGCACTTGCTTTATTTGGAGATTTTCCTTCTGTGATTTCCTTCATTTGTTGTCTTGTTACTTCGTGTGTGAGCACCATTTTAATTGTTTTGGCCAACGTCAGCTCTGGCATATTTGTTGTTGGTTCCCAGTGCAATAGTCTTTCCCGCAAACTATCATCTTTTATTCCAAACACAACTCTTGTCTCAAATCATTTCCTTAGTCATGTCGTCATAACCACAAATTTTCGGCCAGCTTTTTCAGTCTCGTAGCGAATACATTGACAAATTCATCTTCTATCTGTTGCATTTGCCATAACAAATATCTATAAAAAGAAACGTTTTCCCTTGGGTTGAATCGCTCATCGAATTTTTCTAGTACTAATGTCGGGGACGATGCAACGAAACTGTTAGATAGTCGAATTAAACCGAACAATCATGCAGTTGAATGAAAACTTGCAGTTTATTTGGCAGAGCGAAATTACAGTTCTATTCTTACAAGACATGAGCAATCGATAAACTGATCAAGAGAATACATAAAAAAATGGTGGAGACGGTGGCTCCCCCAACGAGTTGGGAGCGGGTGTGGCGATCTTGCCACTGGTTAATTCTCCGCCCTGTCCGCCTGCCCTTTTCTCGGGAGCGGACGGGGGTGGCAACACTTTAGAGTGCTTCCCTGCACCTTTTCCTTTACCCGAGCCTTCACTCTTACTTGAATGATTGCCACTCGCACTGCTTTTCTCCTTCTGGGACCGCGAAGATATAACCGCTTCTTCCTTCTTCGTTTTTGGCGCCTTTTCTCAGATGGCCGGCGAACCCTTTGTTCCGTTCCGCGGCGAACCCTTTGTCTGTGACTGCCCGTCATCATCCTCCACTCGCTGCGCTGACAAATCGTTATTCAACGCTACTAAACCCGTGTCCACCGTTACTACATTAGGTTGTTTTACCGAATTTGTGGCGATTAAAGCATTCACACTTGCAATTAGTCCTGATATTTGGGTTTGAAAGGACTGCTGCATTTCACCCATCTTAGTGTCCACGTGTTCGATCACTTTATCACTCACCGTCTGCTCCATTTTACTTGTCCGGGAATCGACCACAGAAATCGCCATTTCCTTGGCCGCTATCACCATTGATCCTAAAGATCGTTCTGGATAAATCGATTTTTCACCGTCTCTAAAACCGTCAATCCCGAAGTCACGCTTGCAAATTCCTTCATAAAACTGGGCGCATTAGGATCCTGGCTCATGCCTGCCAAATGATCGTCCAGGCTCGATTTGTTTTCCACCTTCCTTTTTAGCTGTGCCTTCTTTTGGTCCGAGTGGCACCAAGTGTACAGTATTTTCTTAACAGTAGAGGGTATATGCAGTTCACAAATTTCACACAGGTTGTCTACGAAATTGCAGCCACGGCACCGTATGCACAACGGGTGTAAGTCTTTTGGCGTTTTTTGGCACGACATGAAGGAAACACGCCATCTCTCAACAACTTGTTAACATTGTCTACTTCTTCGTCTCCTGTCTCGTTCACTTCTTTTTCTTTTTGAACGTTTTCTGCCATTGTTAGATGGGAAAAACTGCACGCTCGACCTACCTCGATGCATGCTCAAAAGCAAATGAGGGTTTTGCCCATGGGAGGCAGGCGGCTGCAGCAGGAATACTGCGCAGCACGCCTGGCAGAGAAAACGGGCAACAAGCGTTAAAATAAAAATTACAATTTTTTTTTGTTGAGCATGGGAAAAGCCAAATTACGTGAATTTAACATGAAAACTGGAGGTAAGTAATTTGCAGATAGTAAGAAATGGGGGCTGCGAGCACGGCAGTGAAGCCAACTTCTTCTCTAGGGAAAACGAGCCTTCAAAGGAAGGATATGCTAAATAGACCACTTTCCTTTTGATACCTGCCAGTACAAGTAAGGGTTGCTTTCACATGGTTGTGGACGTTCAGCAAGGTAATCTTCAAGTTTAGCTATGCCAGAATGCAAAGGTTGATCAACTCCAGTAGCCTCTGTCGAATTTTTACTACTGGATGTTTCAGAACTAGATATAACATCATCGACGCACATCCACAAGACACCTTTCTTAGCTTTCTTTCTTGGGGGTTCAGTGCAATCACCATGGAGACTGCCCGGCAAGTTAACGTGCACATCTTACATCCAGCAAAGGTGATTTGGCCTTATTAGCTTTAATTTGAGATAAAAAAAAACTGTCATTTTGAATCTCGGATCAAGAAGCATAGCGATGGCAAATGGAGCAGATTGTTCTTTGTGTGATAATCGCCTGGTCAATGCAGCACATAGATCTCGCTTGAAGCTAACAGTAAGAAGATCGTTGTCGTTTTCTTCGGCGGGTTCGACAGAGTTCACAAGTCCATTTACAATAGGAACTACTACAGCTAGAGTGGTGTCATCTCCACTGACGTTTCGTGTAGCTTCCTTGAATGGCTCTAAAGTTGTGACCAGTTTAGCAGCAAGTGCCCACTGTCATGTTCACAGTTCATAAATAACGTTCCACTCTGTGAGGGCAGCCATTACAGCTGCTTTATGTTCGATATGAGACGCTGCAGCATGTAGAAGGTGCTATTCCAGCGTGTAAGTTCATCTTGCATTAAGTTCTTCTTGTATATTCTTCAGAGTTTGTAGGGCCACACCTGAACGCTTAAAATGTCCAACTATTTTCCTACACTTTGATAGTTGTTCAATGATATATGGTTGGCTTAATACATCATTGATGGCGATTTGTAGCATGTGTGCAGTACACGAAATGCCAAGGCGATCACTGGGAAGGCATTTACCATATTTACACAACTATCCCGGCGAACACTAAACAACTTGTCCTTTAAGCCCATTCTCTTAGAAACCTGTCTACTCGAGCCCTGGTTTTTCCCCAGTATGTCTTTCGTTAAATGGCATACGCTGTAGCGACACAGTACTTCTTTCTATGTTTCCTTCGATAAAATGGCATGTAAACTTGCATTTGAATCCTGAACCACTGATGACCACAGGTGCACAGTAATGCTAACAAGCACCAGCTAAGCCACTACACTCTTTTTGCTTGACTTTCTCATACATATTTGGGATGACAGTCTCATTAAAATATTTTCTGGACGGGATTTGATAGCATGAGACAACAACTTTAATTAGTCGCCAATATCCAATATCTTCTACAAAGTTGAATGGCGGCGAATCTAGTGCCATCATTTCTGCAATCGCCTGCGTAATCATTTTCGCAGTGGGATGATCGGCTGGGTATGGCAATGACTTCTCAAAAGCAAGCCTTTATTGTTGATTGTGTTTTTTTGCGTGGGTGTTCCATCCGGTTCTGGCATACAAAGAAAGAGAGAAAAAAAATAATAGTTCATTTACTAATTTTCACATGACTGTCCAGCCAGGAAGTTAAAGAGAGCTTTAAAAAACTGGAGGGAGATGGACATAAAAACGCTCATCCAAATTCAACTTTCTTTTTAAAAAATTAATTTTTTTAATTAATTTTCGTTGTAGTTTAAATGTTTTGGACACTACTTGTCGAATCAATTGGAAGGGGAGGAACAAATATTACCAGTCTTCTCTCCCGTCCCCACCCAAAAGAAAAAAATTCCTGGCTACTGGCCTGGCAGGTTAAATTGCAGTTTTAATCCATGTAGTCCTACAAGGAAGGAAGTGAAGGGATAAAATGTGTAACTTCAGACCATTTCAAATTTTCTACAGGCTATCAATAATTCTCAAAAATATTTTCCATGTTAACATTAAAGATGTTAATAAACGAACTGGGAAAAAAATTGTCTGTCGTTTATGTTGCTTTCGTTGTTTTATTGATATGGTATCGTAAAATAGCGTTCATTCGTAGTTGTTCGCAACAAACACATATTTTACAGAGTTCGCACGAGATCACAAGCATACTCTAGTATTTTTTTCAAAACCAGTATAATTTTCAAGGTCTTTACTGAGATCAGTACAATTTTTTCAAGGACCTTTATTAAACTTGCCAACAACTTGTCGCCAAACACTGAAATGTTCCATGTTTTAATTGTCCATGTGGTAGGAATAAAAAAGGCAGATTGGAAAAAAAAACTGCTGCGGGGGGGGCGGGGCGGCGGAGCTAGAAAACTTTCTGGTTTTAAGGAGTTCCACTAAGAAACTTATTTGTAAGCTTTTTTTCTCCTAGATTAGTTTTAATAGCCTAGTAAACAACCGCAGAAAACGTGTGGAGCAACAGATTTTAATAAAAGAACAGTTTACGAGAAAC
>JAHWFP010118030.1:0-13368 GCA_023313725.1 Lithobius niger | reverse complement strand
CTCAACCGTAATAATTTGTTTTCTTAAATAACGTCCTTCAGCCAGTTCATAATTCTTAATTACATGATGAATTATATAACGATGCAAAATTTAAATATGCGAATGTAGTTTTCAGCAATGCTTACTATCTGAGAGCGTCTGACAGCTTGACGAAAAAAATTCAAAACAATAATAATACGTCACTTTTCGCGTTTCCATTATTTGTACGATCAAGTTAAGGTTTGGAATAAAGATTTAAAAAAATATTGTAAAAATAGTTTACCGTAAAATGTAGGGTTTTGCGCCACTTCTTCGAAGCCTATTTTAGTACGTAAATCAGTTGGATGTCACCTCGCTTGACCCTTTAAAGATGGCGGCTCGCGAATATCCGAATAACTCTATTGCTGACTCTACACAGTTACTGTTAGAGTCTACGAGTGGGATATTTACATGTTTTTGCACTCGTAGTGGAAGAAAACGTGGCGTCATACAGTTAGTTTTCTGAAAACATAATGTGGAACAGGCTATACCTTAGGATTTTAATTCAACGATCAAATGTTATTATTTAATTTAGTTACGTCGAAGAATTCTATTCGCTATAAGAAAGTAACGATGTTTTAATTTGCCGTGTTATTTCACTAACTTCTCACACTGAATTTAACGTTGTAAACAATGCTCGTCAATATATGGTACCATTGCGAAGTTGAAAAAAGCGACGGACGGACGGACAACGTCGTTGCAATAGTCTTCTCAGCCGGTACGTACAGAAGACTAAAACACCATAGAAATTAGAATGGTTTTTTGCAATATTATTAGCGTTTCAACATTCGTAGAAACATGGGGGATTTCTACCGCATTGGTTTGTTTACGTTTTCGCTATCAATGTGCGAGCCAAGGCAAACTGGGATTTAAGCTGAGTTAGCTACGAGAAACGCAGCTACTACCTCAGTTAGCCTTGGCGCGAGCATGCTGATTCACGCTTGACGTCACGCGGCTTCCAGGCGGCGGACATTACGACACGGTATCAATCCGCAGGTTCGGCTAGCGGATTGATCCCAATATTACAACGCGATTTCGCGTGTGTGAAGCAGTGGTACCAGCCCTTTAAGATGGGAATCATCTGTTGTGATTATAGAGGTACTAGCCACATCGCTCGCTCCGTTGGCGTCGTCTCGCTTCGCTCGAGGAGGTTCCTTATTGCTACACCTCTGTAAAAAAGGTTTAGGAGTCTACGTACTTTGTCACTATTCATCTGTAAGTGTCATCCCTTGTAACGCCTGTATTCTGCATGAGTCTATTGGATCGACTTGTGTGGATTTCTTGTTGAAACTCCTATGCCTCTGACATCCGAAAAGATCAGAATGTAGTGTGCACTTTTCCTAATGCTTCAGCTCATAATCAAATTATTTGGACTATAAATTGTGACGGTTCCTGTGTTAATGTCATCCCAGAATAATTTTAATGTTAGCATTACGTATCTACCTGTTGGCTATTTTGTGTTGGGGCCGATGACCTTTTATTTAACGTAGAGAGTCGTCCATTTCCACTACTGAGTAAATATTTAGCCGACTACTTACTACTTGTATTTAGGAAAAAGTGCTGTTTCTGATGACAAACGCTGATTTTCGCTCGCTTCGCTCACTCAATCAGCACAAACATTTCATCAGATACGTGATCAATGTAATTTGGACCAATTCTAACTGCACTGTATGCTCACTGTAACTTTGGTCTACTTCGTTTCAGCGTTTGTCTCTCCGCTTCTGTCCCAACCTCTAATGCGTTTAATTTGGGGCTACCTTGAAATAAAGTGTATTTCCGAAAACCTTTTAAAACAGATAATAAATCACTATTGACACAGGCCCGACGACTTGGGCAAAGAAAAATGTCTAATCTTACATGAAATTCAGCTATTTAAAGCTTTATAAACGCCGACTTGAGCCATGCTTCGCTTTCCCATCCCCCACCACGGCTTACTAAACGCCCACGTTGGTAAGTTTAGTTTGCCCTACTTTAAACTAGCGACGAACAGGAACTCTACAGTAAGTTGACGATGCAACACTCCAAGTTTAAAACAAACAATAAAACTTAAGTTTGCTAATTGTTACTGAGAACAACCAGTTATTGACTTAACTCCTTGTTGGTATGTTGCCGCCAGATCATTGTTACTGGACGTTCCCGAAAAGTTCCCGAAGTTCCCGAAGTTCCCGAAGTCTGCGGCCTTGCAGTGCTGGAAACACCGGTTCTCGTCAGATCCCCGAAGTTAAGCAGCATTGGGCTGGATTGATACTTGGGTGGGTGACCGCCTGGGAATCTGGCTGTTGCAGACATAGGGCCTTAGGGCTTCGGGCAGATGACCAGGAGTGGTTAACGCTCGTTAAACCCTTTAACCTTTTTTTTAACCCGAAAAGTTTGAGGCTTGCACGAAAAAAAATTTGGTCAACAATCATTGACGTCATGTATTGTTGTGTGATTGTTGCAAACGGTCATTTTTCGTTAATTAGAGGCATTTAGGACCTAAATTTGAATTCAAGAATACTCCTAACAGAAATTCGGAGAAATTTCCTTTCTTCCGAACCCTTTCTCCAATTTTTGACGCCACTATTTCAAGAGGAGTAGATGTTCACACAAATAAATAAATAAATAAATAAATATACACACTGAACAATTTTAATTATGTTGGATTGTTCTGGCTAAAAAGCCTCGACACACAGCTGATTTTCCTTTGCATAACTTATGCTTTACTGGACTGCAAAACACAAAGTTGTTTCCCGGTAGTTTGTGACTAGTTTACGGTTTAAGGTCAAGCTTTAAAGCTTACGGGTTTCCATTCCAAAAACCCCAATTGCGTGCGTGTGTAGCAGCAGTTACATGTGCTTCTAGGCAGGACCATGCTGTGGATTTATGATTTAAAGGTGGCATCTTGCCTCGACCCAAATCCCCGTACTGGGACTTTTTAAAAATAAATTTGGTAGATCCTTAGGTCTCTGAAGTTCGCAGAGCCGCAACTACATTACTGGGACCCAGGGGAAAACTATAAGATCTACCCCTCGCTTCAACAAAACTTTGAGAACTTTTTTTTATTCTTTCTTGATTTGTTATTTCCGTATGTTTTATTGTCATGACCCTGCTGTTCGGAAGGCCCCGGACTGTGTTTGGAGGCCCCTCCGGGCCTAAGGCCGCAGGTTTACCCCCCCCCTCCCCCCCCGCCCCATCGCCTCCTAATTGCGGCCCTGAACACTGGTGTAGATGAATCGGCTCAATTCTAAACTTTACTTAACATTTTTGAAGGAGATACACGTCAAGTGATTAATGGGATGGGGGCACGCCCAAGGAAACGAACTGGAAAACCCCATATCATAGCAAGGTACCGACAGAATTTCGAAAATAGTCCAGAGTAGATCCCATAGCCGCTGAAGAAGCATGGTATAGTCGCCCAATCAGAGTCCGGTTTAAATCCCGACGTCGAAATATCCCGACAAAAAACATCCGGACAGGCAAAAATCCCGACAGGTTAAAATCCCGACGTGTTAAAAACCTGGCAGTCTAATTCCCTATTAAAAAAAATACTGACAACTTAAAAAAAATCACGACACTCTTATTCCCGATGCTTATTTTTACTACACTTTTGACGCACTGGTGAAAAGCGTGGTACGAAAAATGCTGAGTTTGGCCAAAATTTGGTCGTAATAAGCGCACTGAAGCTGCGTCTGTAGTGATAGGGACGACCCACATTTCAAAGAAACGTTCGGATTGGCCTACTTAGCATCACCGCGTGCCAATCAGACCATTTTAAAATTCTGGATTTATTTTGTAGCACACAAAAATCGCCGAGCTGGGCTCTGCAATCCGCCAAAGGCTAAAACAAATCCTTAATACTAATCCGACACTCCCCGTTCCTTTAGGAGACTCTTTACAAACTCTATGATTTGGTAAGTATCAAGGGTTGACTAGGTGGGGAGAGTTTCAGATTGCAAGATCGTGCAATACAAGTGTGCTAGTTGCCGAATCAGTTTAGCCAATCACAGCCAGAGGAGGATTCTTTTGATCCCTAAGTAAACAGGTCAAATTAATTTGCATGTTTGACCCCGTTTGGCTTTCCTATGGAATTTTTAGTAAATAGTACTAGGTCAAATTATATTAAAAAAAAAAACTACACACAAATAAAGAGCTAATTATATGTGCTGCCAATTGGTAGAGTGTGAACGTACTGCTAGCATAGCCCTTAATATACGAGGATAATGTTACATTTATTGACACTAATTCCCTTTTCCTGCCCTTCTTAGTACTAATGCAAGTTTTATTTTTTTTTTTTCGTTTTCAGCCGAAGAATCAGAACGTTGTGATCGTGACGGTCATTCATGCAAGGGAGGTAAGTAGACTCTGTCTACCCAATGTATATCTACCCGAATCCAAAACTAGTATTAGAGAAGCCGGCCGGCCAGTTTCTCAAAAGGGTCGGCCTTTTGAGGTAATGATATCATTCAACCAGAGAAAGGCCGCCAAGGTTAAGCTTATTACCAAGCTAATGGCACCGAAAACGTACTTTGTACGTTAAATGAAAACTTGAAAATTGCTGCCGCGAGTACCAATGTTCTAGTTTTCATTCAACTTTATAACTTTTAGTCGGTGCGATCAATTTCGCTAATATGATTAACCTTGGCGGCCTATTCCTGGTTGAATGGTATCACTAGTTTCAAAGTTCGATCCTTTTTGGAAACTTAGCGACTTCTTACACTAGATTTCGTTTTGGGTGGATATCAGAACTTACATGGAACTTCGAACGTACAAAAGGTCCCACCGTCGTATCATCCTCTCTACCCGCATTTTTCAGATGGAATTTTATGTCTATAAATTTACTCTTTGATAATTTTCACATTTGCTATTTCCGAATCAGCTGTAACGTCAACCAAATTGATGCGGTTTGGTTTATTGTATGTCTATGCTTCACATACCTAAATTTCTTCAAACTGGCTAACAAACGCAAAGTTTCGTTTGCGTTGCTCACTTAATCAGTGCATCTCCTTCAGTTGCTTCTCTCGAGGTTAATGTTAATCTACGTACTGAAGCTGGCTTTGCTCACTCAATCAGTGCGTTCTCCTTCAGGTATTTTGTTTATCATCGCAATTTCCACTTGCATTTTTCACAATTTGCAAAGATTTCAACCGCATTGGGATATATCCTCGACTTGATAGATACGTTTATATAGTTGCTTACAGTTACTAGACACATGTAACTTAGTACTGTTACATGTGGTCTCTACCTTTTTTCTTTAGGAATATTATGTCTGTATATAATTAGCCGTTACTTCAGCCAATTTGAGAATTTTTTCGTCTGCCTTCTTTGTTCGCGTTTTGTCATGTAGTCTAGGAGCTAGCTCGATGCACGTGTGCACTTTTATGTACCCTCAGTTTGACTGCTGGCCATTATTACAGACCTACAGGAGTGTTAAACACAATTGGTCACGTGGTCTAAATCATGGTTGTTTGGCGGCCATATTGGACGCCATATTGGGAATTATGCCCAATGATATCTCCCTTACCGGTGGTCCGATATTAACTTTCCTATAGTCTATTCTAATCGCCGTTAAATGCCCTACAACTTTTTCGGTATGACTTTTTTTGATAATCCCATTAGATTTTTAGAAAAAGCATGATTTTAATGAGTATTATGTGAAAAACGCCGTTTCTTGAGTAAATTCCTTATAAAAGTGCAAGAAAGTTGCTATTAGAAACAGATCTGTACGGGGAAACTGTTGTTGATTAAATAAACTAGCTTAGCCAACCATGTTCCGTAATAAAGACATATTTTCCAATAGTATCAGATGGTTATTGGAGCGAAGCTCCGTTTATGAATGCACTCAAATGCGACCTTTATAATCGCATCACGCAATAACCACTGCCTCAATTAAAAACAGATTTTGTACATTGATAGCGTTTCACCTAGAGATGGTTTGTAAAAAAAAATCCGAAATCGGGCATGTCGTTGAGGAATAATGAAGGTGACAAAATGGGGCAAAAAATGGGGCATACTCAAGATGCCAAACAACAACGAGGTTATAGTTTATTTTCGACGTCATAGAGTGTTCATGCAAAGTTTGTTTTGGCGGTCAAAGTTTCTTTCTTTTTGATTAGTTTTCCCGAATAAACTATGACGTCATGAGCAGTTTTCATATAGATTGGTAATAACCAAATTGAAGACATTGTTCTTTCTGGTCGGCCAATTTCGAGTTTGAATACACCATTTTGAAGTTTTTTTCACCAGCTTTCTAATGGTCTTAACCCCAAGCAAATACAAGGCAAAATGATAATTTTACTAGGGATTTTTGTGTTTTAAAATGATTGTAGCATGTTGAACATTATTTTAAACCAATATGTTTTTAATAAGTATGAGCATTTCGGCCTATGTTGCATCAACATCGTTGTTTTTATGATACTATCTAGCTAAGTAGCTAGCTACCTTAGTGGCCTTTCTCTGGTTGGATGATATCACTGCTTTCAAAGGCCGACCCTTTTTGGAAACTTGGTGGCTTCCTTAAGTCAGTTTTAGTTTTGGGTGGATTACAACTACATCACATGCTCATTTCACTGAATGTATGAGCATTCTGAATTTGAAAATAAATGTTTTGAAGAAGGAAGCGATTAACCCAGCCAAACAGCAGTCAAAGCGGAGCCGGTTCCGTTATGTCGACAGTGGAAATGATGGTTTGTTGATTAGTTTTTATTTTGTATGTGTTGGTTTGTGTATTGGTTTGACTTACTGCATCTGCACGTAATAGCGACGACATCAATTATTAACACCAGATTTTGATAGCGGTACACCAACAGTGTCAAATAGTACCTGTTGTTGAGGAACAACGCCAACCAGCGCTACGAAAGCAAATGCACAAAGAAACAAGATGGAAAGAGCAACCGAAAAGATGAGCCACAATGCTGTCGCCAATGCACTCGCAATGTATTTTCAAACACCTGCCTGTGCCTGGTGTAACATTTATTTGCTTGTTGATTTGTTTGTTCGTTTGTTAGTGTGTTTGTTGGTATATTCGTTTGTTTGTTGGTTGATTTTTTTTATTTGTTTGTGTGTTGGTTTGTTTGTTGATTTGTGTGTTGGTTGGTTTGTTTGTTGGTTTGTTTGTTTATTGGTTTGTTTGTAGGTTTTTTTTGTTTGTTTGTTTGTTGGTTTGTTTGGTTGGTGGTTTGTGGGTTAGCTTGTTCGCTTCGCTCCATTTTGTCGACAATGTAAGTGATGACGCCCTAGTTTACAGGGGGATTTGCACTTAACCTTACTGTATCAAATGTGTTAAAGAAGCAGGTGACAGGATGCTAGCCCATACTTTTCAAACATCAATTACTTCAAACGTGAGTGGAGTTGTGATTTATTATCTGACAGTTACGTCTTTTTTAATGCACTGTATCATTACCATGATAAGTGGAAAACTATGAACTTTGGATTACGGTGACAGAGAAAAAGAGGGTAGTTTAACTCCGCAAATGCATAGGAGCACCCGAACTGAGGATTGTCCTAGGCCCTGTTATTCCAAGAAATTCTTTGGAGAGGATGTAAGGGTTTATATGGTTGAGAATTATGTGCTGTGATTTTTAAATAAAAAAAAATGGATTTGCGGAACAGTAAGGTTAAGTGCAAATCACCCATAAAAAAACCTTCTGATACTATTGGATAATATGTCTTTATTACGGAACATGGTTGGCTAAGCTATCTTGCTTTTTCTCAAAACCTAACGGGATTATCAAAAAACGTCATACCGCAAAGGTTGTAGGGCATTTAACGGCGATTAAAATGGACTATAAGAAAGTTAAAATCGGACCACCGGCAAGGAAGATATCATTGGGCATAGTTCCCAATATGGCCGCCAAACGACCATGATTTGGACCACGTGACCAATTGTGTTTAACACTCCTGTATGTGTGTAAGAATGCTCAGCAGTCAAACTGAGGGTATATAAAAGTGCACACGTGCATTGAGCTAGCTAAGGCAGAAATCCTCGAGTTCACTGTTACTAAAATATCAGACCACAAAGCATTTTGTATTTTGGTTATTAACATAAACCCCGTTTGCTGGTGAATGTTTGTATTGTTTAATAACAATCACCTAACGTGCATCCCTTTATTTTTACAAAATCAACGGCAACGTAAATGATGATTATTTTGTCCTTAGTTGTAGTGTTCGTTCAAGCTGTTGCGAAGTTAAGCAGCATTGGGATGGATTGATACTTGGGTGGGTGACCGCCTCGGAATCTGGCTGTTGCAGACATAGGGCTTCGGGCAGATGACCAGGAGTGGTTAACGCTCGTTAAACCCTTTTTTAAGCTGTTACAATAAATCTTAAGGACCAGGGTTCATTGTCCAAGCCATTGTTGCTTGAAATCTTTGGTGGCAACATGAAAAAAAAAAACGAAATTTAAATTCATTGTTTACGAATTTCAACACCCTCCCACGCATTTGTTCTGACCCCCTGCAAAGCCGCAAACCAACAAAAGTGCAATGTTTAGATCACCATGCATCATGTGTAAGCTTTCAGATGTGTATGCCTTCCCAATTTTTCGCTTGCCATGATTAATGAGTCTATGGGATTTAACGTAGGGAAAACGTTACTAGCCAACTACTGACTTGTAGCTAAACAGTATCCACTCAAAACTGGTATAAGAGAAGCTGGAAAGTTTCCAAAAAGGGTCAGCCTTTGAAGGTATGATACAAATCAACCAGGGAAACGCCGACAAGGTTCGCCCTCACTTAGAGAAATTACTTTCAGCTTTTAGGATTATTTTTTTAACTGCCGTTTTAATTTCGTAAGTAGCAGCTCACGTAGAATTGGATTCGAGTGTATGCCTATTTATTCATGAAACTCGGTGTCGAGACTTCATGTTTCGGTGGCAATAAAGCTAATGTGCGTCGTTAACGAAATGTGTTTTTTTTTTATGATTGCGTGTCTTCCTGTAGTGGTTAATTGCGACGATCAAATGGTATTATTTCATTGAGTTACGACGAGAATGCCTAGTAGCTATAAGAAAGCAATGATGTTTTAAGTTGGCGTGTTTTTTAAGGGACCGGTCATTATTTACGGCCGGGGGGAGGGGGTGCCGGAGGAAATGAAAATATGACCAACAAATTTTCGACCCCCTCCCCCCTCCCTTCGAGACCGTGAAAGAAATCTCGACCCTCCCACTCAAGGTCCAACCAGTTACCATTAGTTGTAGTGAAACGTGTCTGGTTTTCAACGAAAAGACATGTCGGGTTAAAACTCTTCTATAAAATGTTCTTTACATACCCATCTCTCGTTGAGATTCATACAATAAGTATGATGAACACACTGTTTGCTTGTAGCCCATATTTGTAACATAGTCAGCACCTGAAAGACAGAAAGTATACCAAGAAACCAGGTGCCAAAGCTTTTCTGCAAAGTTCTTTGTAAAACCTGTACTTGTAGTATTGGTACTAATAGCTCGAAAACTTTGTAAACACTCACATCATGGGGGGGGGGTTCTGGCGGCTTCTTATATCAGAAGCTGAGGCGTATTTAGAAATGTTGACTGCTGAAAGTGCCATTTTTTGGGTGCAAAATGACTTTTTCTACCAGTTGATCGTTGTGTTTTTAACCCCCCCCCCCCACCACACACAGCGTGTCAACGCCACCGTCATTGCGACTTCAACAATGACCCCTGTTCGATCTGCCTAACCATATCTCTTTCCGACTGGCCACTAATCCAACTGTACAACAAGAAATATCTGGATCAGTCAACTCAGATGAGATACAAAAAAGCCCGTGAATGTACGACGCCATCAAATGAAGTTCCCTCTGCCTCAATTCAACCCATTATGAAACCATCCACTATTCCGGCAACTGTCACCTCCTCATCTTCCTACCCGGACCCTTTTACGACTACCATGGAAACGAACAGTTCTTCTACTCCTAACCCGTCGTCATTTGGGCTTGACGCAAGTCCCTTTCCTGCCAACCCCCTTTCGAACTATAGTGACTGTAGTTTTCTCTTCAACGTAACCGCACTGAAACTTGATCTCAATGAAAAGGAAATGAATCGCCTTCGACAAAACTGCAAGCCCATTGCATCTCACTGCGCTAGCCTTGAAACCAAACTTGCTAATGCCCGGAAGCTGATCGACGCTTATAAGCTGAACATACAGAACTTAACGACCAGCAACACGAAAATGCGACGTAAAATTGAACTTTCTGACGCCAGACTCCGACGCCTATCTCCCCTACCCATTTCAACTTCTCGTCAACCCATCGTCAAAATTCACAGACCTGCACTTCCACGTAAGCTTATTCGTCTCACCACTCGTGGCACCCAGACAATAGAAACCACTTCCAAGATGGAATACATCGTCGGGAACACCGCAATTCCAGCTGACATTCACCTTTACAACCCCATTGACCATCCACCCGTTCTTCCCGAACTCGCTCAACGAGAACACCACCAACTGGCACAAGAATGGATCCGTGCAAACCAAGCCATGCCTAAGGAGTCCTATGTCGCCCGCCAAGTTTGCCAATGTGACAACGCCACAACCTTCATTCCTGCTATCCAGGAAATGCGTAGGATGTCCCTTACCCAGACTAGAAAACTTCCATGCCTGGATTGCCGTTCCTCTGCCAAGGGCTACGGTTTCACTTTTACTACAAGACCATAAATCACAAATTCTAAATATCAACTACCTTCACAAACTTCAGGTCGGAATGACGTCTCTCATCGACACCACTTGATGCCCCTGCGATTCCTCATTCCTCGCCACTCCAATCCGCTTAATGTTAATCAACCCTTCAATCAACCCTTCAATCAACCACCCTACGTAAAAAAAAAAAAAAATAGACGGAGTCAACCTTCACGACCGACTTTCAGGTAATGATTTTTAAGCTTACTTTTACCCCCCCCCCCGGCTTCCTCTTTTAAACGGAATCAAAACTCTCAAACTGATGTCAGTCCGTTGACAATAACCAGTTTCTTCCCCCCCTGCAGTACTTGCCCAAGTTAAACTGCTTGAGATATTGGGTCTGATGCGTCTCGCACCTCAGCCTACACCAAATCTCTGGGACCCCCCTTGGGAACCCGCCATTATTGACGAGGTCAACTGTAAATGCAATTAAATTTACAGGTAGTGTGATATTTTCAGCCGGCAACTAGAAAACCCAATTTTACCTGGAGGGAGGTCAAAATTGTTTTCTATTGCCTAAAGAAAATATACACTACCTGTAAATACCCACCCAACCTCCCCTCTGGAGTCACCACATGGCTGACATATTTGGAGGAAAAATAGATGGTTGGCTAACGCCGTAATACCATTTATGGAGGGTCTGCACGTGCTGGCGCATGCGCAGATGGGCGGTTCAGCTGGGCGTATCGAGAGACTTTTGAATCCTCCAGGGTAACAAGCACTCAGGAACTGAATGCAATTAAATTTACAGGTAGTGTATATTTTCTTTAGGCAATAGAAAACAATTTTGACCTCCCCCCAGTAAAATTGGCTTTTTTTTTTTGAGGCTAATTTCATATAGCCTATAGCTGGATTCGTTTGTTTGAAACACAAGTCACATTCGATATGCATTTTTTTTTTCATTCTCATAAACCATGTTAAATGAGAGGTATTTTCTATGCAGATAAAAATTTGTTTTATCGTCAGACAAGTTTTCTCAGTTATATCACTGATTGTGGTATGATTTCGAGGTAAGTTTGTGATTCAATGACAAACAATCAAAACCAAAACAAACTCAAGAGCCTTGCTCATGATAATCACACTGGCCGCATTTTTAAGTTATTTCTTTGAACTTAATGCGTGTATCTATGCAAAATACGACAATCTCTCCATTTGAGATTTCCCCCCAAAAATTATCTTTTGCGAAATGAACAAGATTGGTCCATCTGGGAATTATTTGCAAAATTAGTTTGTTAATAATGCCAGATCGCATTCTTCGTATTTATACGGATTCGTTTGAAAATTTCAAGGCAATTTTAACAGATGAAATGATAAATTATCCTGAGGCTAATGCATGGTGCCTCGTTATTATTTGTATTCCTTAAATAAATGGTGATAAAAGTGTGGCGCTCTGCGGTGTCGAATTCAGAGCTATACAAGCTGCAGGGAGACTCTCGTCCCAATCGTGAGGATTGTCAGCTACGATCTTACGTAAGACTGTCTGTATAGACTTGTTACAAATCTCCACGCCACCTCCTGTCCAAGAAGTGTTGGCTGTAAAATTGATCTGTCTAACATTAAACAGTGTGCTCAGAGAAGCACACACTTTATTGGCGAATTTGGAGCCTAGGTCGCTTTGCAAAGTTTTACATGGAGAGAACCGAGCAAAAAGCTTTGTGTATAGCTTACGAGCGATTGTTTCTGCCCTTTTGTTTGGAATTCCAAAGGCAATGACGAATCTGGAGAAATCATCCACCAGCGTCATCACGTAAAAATTACCTTGATTGCTTTCATTCCACCTTCCAATTAAATCCATTGACCAGCTGTCGCCTGGTCTTTGCAGGGGCTTGAATGCTCGAAGGGTGG
The DNA here is from genome assembly GCA_023313725.1 of Lithobius niger. Lineage (NCBI taxonomy): Eukaryota > Metazoa > Arthropoda > Chilopoda > Lithobiomorpha > Lithobiidae > Lithobius > Lithobius niger. The sequence goes on along the minus strand of JAHWFP010118030.1, from coordinate 859 downwards.
CCTTATGGTGTTTGTTAGGTCTATTGAACTGCTGACAAATTAAACATGTCTTTACATAGTAATCAATGTCTTGTACCATAGTTGGCCAAAAACAGTGCAACTGTATTAGTTTCAGGGTGCTCTTAGCTGCTCTGTGTCCAGCTGCGGGGGCGGAGTGATAGTCACGAATGCAGTGAGTGACTGAACTCTCGGGAATACAGATTTGAGCAATTTCTTCCATCCGTCCTTGCGCTGGGTCTTTTGCCCATATTCGATACAGCATGCCGTCGAAATCCTTATAGAAAATGTTACGTTTATTACTAGCGTCGATGACGTCAGCTGAGTCTTGGTTTTTTAATGGTCTCAAATACCTTGCCAAAATACTCGTCCGCCCTCTGCTCGGCTACTACTTGAGAGCGAGTCCAGTCAGGATATAGTGAGTCTAAAATGCAGACTGGGATCTCTACACGTGAGAGTGCGTCGCTTACTGGTAACAGCTTGCCTGGTCTATGGCGAATAATAAAATCGTATTCCCTCAGCCTGATAAGGATACGTTCCAGCTTAGGTGATAAGCCACTGCTGTTGTATAAAAAATTAGAGCCATGTGGTCCGAGGATAAAAAAAACGTTTTACCTAGTAGGTAAGTTCTGAATGTTTCTATTGCATGTACGGCTGCCAGGATCTCCTTTACAGTAGTGCTTTCCTTTCTCTCAGTTGGTGTTAGAGTCCTGGAGGTGTAGGCAAGAGGGTAGGCTATGCCTCCATGCATCTGCGTAAGGCAGCCTCCTAACGAAGTATCCGAACCATCCGCCTCCACGAAAAAGGGTTGGGAGAAATCCGGGTGTTTCAAGGTGGCAGCATTGACCATTGCTTCCTTTAA
>JAHWFP010118029.1:15987-29030 GCA_023313725.1 Lithobius niger | reverse complement strand
CATTTTTCAACATCCCTTTTCATTTTCGTCCCACGTCTCGCAAACGAAATAGTCTCCCCCCCCCCCCCTCCTCCGCAACAAAAAATAGGGGTGCTCTCTTCAAAGACGTGAGCGTCTTGAAACGGACGACGTCATTTTCCTTTAGCGCGTTCGACGTTTGAGATATGTTTCGACGTCAACGTCGTTTGTCGCCATTTTCCACGATCGATGGCTACTCATAACTCGGAAGAACGCGCGTTTTTCATGGCGGTTGTGTGGCCGCACGCGCCAACACTGACGTAAAATCACTTTTCACGTCCCTCTGTCTACGTTTGACTGCAACTGGGTTCCTAGAATCTTTTGTAGACCGATCTGGTAATGTTCCTTCGCCGAGGCGCAAACATCGCCACCATACGACACAAAGTTAGGTATAACAATGATGGATTCCACGATAATCCAAACGTGGTCAACAACTTCTTACATTTGCTGCCGTCACTGCATCGAAAGGAGTAAAACGCCGCATCAGACAGCTTGACGTCTGACCGTAACGTGAAGCGGTATGGTGCGCCAAAGACTACAAAAATGGTCAAGCCAACAACAGTAAATAACCTTGCATTAGACTGACAACTGATGTCCAAGGCGTGCCATTAAAACGAGCACAAGCGCCACAGCTTTAAAACATGGTTCCCACCAACCAGGAAACCCTGGAAAACTCAGGTATTTTAAAACATATACGTTTGGAACTCAGGAAAAACGAAGGAAAATTGCTCTTTTGCAATCGTATTGTGGATCCGCGGTACCATTTGTCATGGCACTTCTCTGGTCAGCTTTACGAGACTGGTCAGGCGGGCAGATTTTTCAGGGTTTTGTCGAATTTAACCTACGGTGTGCACTGTAGCTTTGCTTGGTACGAATTGTTTTATTATTATTATTATTTTTTTTTAATACCTGCTTGTTTTTATAACTTATTTTAAACTATCACGCATAACAACGGCTGTGTGTTAGCGGCCTTCTGGCCTTTCACTGTGCGGTTGTGACAAAGAAATGTTTTATTATTTTTTTTTTAAATATTATTATAAATCGCCGATTTTTCCACAAACAAAACCCGAAAACTCAAGGAAGAAAACCCGAAGTAAGGGCGGGTTTACACAACAACTCGCTTTTGCATTCTCGCAGCGAGAATTGGCAAAGTTGTCGTAGCCATGGGAACAACGCTATCTAGATTACTAAATCCGACGTCGTTTGAGTAAATGCTTTAAGTCTTATAATCCGTGACAATAAGATAAATAATTCCTCCTGACGAAATTTACACAGTCGCTTCTGAACTCGCATTATTAAGTGTCTTCATTGCGAGTCGACATAGCTAAAACCGCCGCCATGTTGGAATTTCAGACGATTTCTAGCTTCTAGCTGCAAGAATGCAAAGGCGAGTCGTTGCATAAATGCGGCCTAACAAAGGTTACGAATAAGCTTAAAAGTGCATTAAAACTCATTGTGTGAACATTCTGCATAAAAAAATGCTATCCGTTTGCTTCCGTATCATCATACATAGAAGTTAATAAAATGGAGCTCATTAATCACTCTTTTGGACCATGTCAGCCCTATAAACAGTAAAATTGATAAGATGTATGCAAAAAAAATTCCTTCCTACAATTACGGCAAATACCCTGTAAATTGACCACTCTGAAAAACCTGGAAAACTCAGGGAAATTTATTTCAGTATTTGGGTGGGAATCCTTAAAAGATCAGTGCACAAAATATACAAAAATGCGATATTTCGAAGCATTCGCCACTTCGCTTCCAAGCAAATTCGGCGAAGACGCCAAAGGCAAGAATACACTTTACTAAAAAACCATAAAAATGTAAAAACGTAAAGCATTTCTTCATATGAGCTTTATGCTTTACTAGATGTTCCAGGAGTATCATACGCCGGTCTAGTATATGGAACCCATGTTTTCACAATTCCCCGTTTGTTGTCGCACTGTCGCAATCCGTAACAGCAAGCTTTCTCTCAGCTGGCCTTGCATTGATGTCTTTGGTGTTTGTTAGGCGTTTTAGGCAGATGTCACCCCCAACCACACACTCACCACCTCTTAGCTCACTACACGTGAGACTTCAATGCTGAATAGCTTTGGCGCCGAAGTGCTTTTAACAAATTTGGTATACGTAAAACAAGCATGAATAGAGCCTGTAATAACGTATTTAAACAAATTTAAACAGTATTCGCCCTTGCATCTGCCTCGTAGGCCTCCTTGGTTCTGGCCAAGGCTCTACTACAGTATACACCGGCCGGATCTTGGATGAAAAATAGTATACGCGACTGGGTTGGACAATATTGCCACCGAAAGTGTTCCTGATGTGATTGATTTGTCTTGTTGCGGCTTTCTATCAACCGAGGGCGACACCTTCAGTACAAAAGAATGGTGCCACTCTTCCTTGAAGCACTTTCTGGATAAACGAACATGTCGCTATTTACAGAAGAGCTATGCGCAGTCGAGAAATTTAATAGCTTTGTGGCAAAAGGCTTTAAGGAAATCTATTTATTTGTATACGTGTAAGCTTTTTTCCGGGTGATCACCGGGATTAAGTTAGTGTATTACTAAGCTTTTTATCAGTTGCCGCTATTTGGCAGTAGATAGTGGGACTCACCGAAATTCACCGATGCGATTTGCTTGGCCAATTTCCGAACAGACCTCACAGGAATGAAACTGGCCCCGCGTGGCGGCCATTTTGCCAATCCCCTACCTCCCTAATATTGTTTTGGTCGGACCAGATAGAATACTGGCCATGCTCTAGCGTTGGTGTTGTTTGGTGTCGACGTGAGATGTCACCACATGCTTCGTTGTGACTATAGCTATCACAATGTTTGCCTATATGGTTCATTGCAAGCGAAATATGTATATACTGTATATATATACGTTTTTACATTTTTATGGCTTTCTAGGTGTATTCTTGACATTGGTTACTTAGCCTTAGGCTGCTTTAAAAAAACCGGAAAAGCCTCAAAATGTCGTATTTTTGTAGAATTTGTGGAGTGAACTGGCTACTCGTTGACCTTTTAGGGATGAGGCTTTATGGCACGTCGACAGCTAGGTCATTAGTGCCAACCCTATTCACAGTGCACTGGTCCAGGTTGCCCGCACTGCCCCACACATTACACAGATGTTTTAAACAAACCCAAATGTAGATTTTATCATACAAGGGTACCCACTGCAAAAATAAAAAAATTCCGGGCAGGAGAACAGGCACATTGCCCAAGTGACGTGCTAAGTTTCGTGGAAGATGGAAAATCTGAAAGTCTTAAACAGAATAACTGAATCTGTCGCTCTACACAGAGCGGGATGAGGCGCTAAAGACGTATATTTACATACATTGATCGAAGAACATGTTTATCAGCCGCTTGACACGTGGGCCAATTCTGACGTTGTTGGCACATTGTAACGCATCGCAGTTGCGTCAAAGAGGATTAGAGAAATAGTGCGACGCTTTTCTTCGTGGCAGCTTAACCATTCACTGTAAGATGCTAAGGAAGTTGACGATTAGTTTCTAAACACGGCTCAACTTACCCACACGCGGGCATCTGCAGTTGTGGTGTAAAATCCGTCTTTTGCCAATTACTTCCTTGCAAACTGTAATGAAATAAACTCAAACTGTTCCAACTCAAACTGCCCCTCATTCGGCTCAAACGTCTCTCGTAGACAAAGTAACAGGGCGTAGCCGATAGTATGTAAGTTCGTAGGTATAGCCATTTGAAGATTTGCTGCACTGTGTTCATGAGGGTGCGGAGAGATGCCGCTCATACATTTTATTATTTTTATTTACGTGAAGCCTCGTGAGCTGTGCCAATACATGAAAAAAAAACAAAAAAAAACAAGCGGATACAGCGACTACCTAGTCGCACCCGGTCTTCTATACAGTTCGTCACTATGGTGAGGCACACCTCTATCACGCATTGATTATATAATCGAAAAGCAGTGACCATCAGAATGATTGCACGTTAAAAATGTGTTAGCTTTTAAGCTTCTTTTAGGCGTAATGATTAGGTTTTAGGCCTAAGTTTTACCTGCAACTTTAATTTCGGAAGTAGCAGCTAACGGAGATTTGTATTGTATAGTAAAGCCCGGTCTTCACGTGGCGTCTTAGATGCCGGCGTCTTGCCTCGTTTGCCTTTAGGGCACTGAATTCGTGTAGTCGTGTCCAAGACGCCACGTGTAGACCAGGTCAGCAACATATAAGCTGAGCTCGGCGTCTTGAACCAACTGGATGGATAAAGACGCTGTGCTCGGCGACACAATCCTGCCCACGGGCAATAGAGGGGGACCTTTTAACCAATAGGAACGTAGATTTTTATCAGATAACGAAAACCCCGCCAAATTCAAGTTGTTGTCATGACAACCAGTTGACACGCTGGGGACAAGGAGTAGTAGTGACGCTGTGTGTACACGGTAAATCGTCCGACTCTTTTCGAGGTTTTCATACCTCCCCCAAGCAAAAGAGGGAAGACGCCGGCGACTAAGACGCCACGTGAAGAACGGGCTTTTAGCCTCTTCATCTTTGGGACACGGTGCGCCTCTGGGCACACAGTTACAGTGTTACGCGTAACGTGCAACATAGCCTATATAGATCAGTGGTAGTGGGGAGAGACTGGAGAGACGCTGTTGATGAAGCTAGCAGCAATTCGTAGCAACTTGACGTTGTCTTGGTAACGTGATTATAGGCCTAATTTTCATTTTTTAGGCCTAATTTTTTTAACGGCAGCCTTAATTTCGTAAGTAGCAGATAGGCCTAAAGCCCTAACCAGACTGGCTGCTCGCGGCTGCACGCCGACGCACTATGGTGTAAAAAAGACTTCAATATTCGTCCTTAACGCAACACCAACCACACGATTGCTGCGATTTTGACCTTGTAGGCACGTAGTCACGCATAGCTTCGCACGAAATTTGCTTCTGTCTGGAGAGGCCTTAATGGAGAATTTGGTTCGACGGTAACCTATTCATTCATGCAACAATGCGGCATGATTATTTTAAACGAAGCTAAAATCTGTTTGTTTTTACGGCTGCTTGTTTTCCTTCGGATTTCACGATCAAATTCGACGATCAAATTTTATTATTTAATTTAGTTACGACGAAGAAGTCTATTAGCTATAAGGAAGTAACGATGTTTTAATTTGCCATGTTACTTAACCTACTTTTGACACTGAATCGAACGTTGTAAACCGTGGACGTCTCTATCTGGTACCATTGGAGAGGTTAAAAACGGCGACGAACGGACGGACAAAGTCGTTGCACTAGTCTTCTCAGCCGGAAGGGCTGTCTAGAAGACTAAAACACAGAAAAAAACACAAGACAAAAAATGAAAGTTACAAAAAGACACACATTAAAGAGATAAAAAATATCAATCGTGAACGAAAGGACTCACAGAACTTCTCGTCGGCAGAGCATACATTCAATCAAAGGCAATCAACAGCAATCAAAAGCACCACAACTCCTTCCAAACATCAGTCACAACCAACCAGAGCTACAGTATCCAGCGCCGGGAATGATTCCGTTCCACTCAAACATCCTAATAATCCTCCGTTAAACCGCGTTGAAAGGCTTAATTTGATTCCATTACTCTTTTCTCAATGCAGGGCTAACGCTACATCGGAGAAATTCGTTTCTATGCCACAGCTGCACTCACGTAGGCTATAACAAACTCTGTAAAATCTTAATTGTTTCGTACCTTTACTAACGTATTCATGGAAACATGAATATTTTAGAAAGCATTTCCACGCAGCAGAGCCCAGGAACTGGCTGGCAAACATGAACGGAGGATTTCCGGGCAAGTGACATTTAGAACCATATTGCCAAACATTTAGAGAAAGAAAATGAAGCAAGTTCTGGAAACAACAGAATAACTTAAAGAGTTCTACAGGACTGCCACGTATAGTTTCACTTCTCCGAAACTATCATAAGCCGTATCTGCCACCACACAGACCTCAGCTGCGTAGCGAGATACCCGAAGTTGACACCAATGCTGAAAAATCATATTCTGGCAACGTTTGCATGTTCTGCCAGCAATGCACACATTTCTTTACAAAGCTCTTTCTCCCCGTGTGAGAAACTGCTGCGACGTGCGACGTATGTCGCAGAAAATAATCGCGGTCAATTTTTTTTACCGTAAGCCGCACTTTTCTTTGTATATGCGGAAACAATGATAATTTTGCTAAATATTGACCGATTTTGACGTTCAAATACACCATTTTAATCGTTTTTTTGCCAGCTTTCCAATGGAGCAATCCACAAGTAACTAGCTCCATCCGTGCTGAAGTTATTTATAAAAAAAACACTTAACCTACATTTTTTAACAACCGAGGTTTGCAATATACCCTGTGTTCGTGAAGTTTCTTATTTTCAATATGTCAGTTTTAGCGTCTGAAGCAATACATGAAACATGGGATCTGGAATATTTGTATCTGGTGGGGGAAGAAGGGAGCTCACCTAATGGTACTTTGAAAGTGTGGGCACGTCTGATATGTGAGTTTTTTTGAAACGGAGTGGCCCTCCTGCGGGATACCGGATTACAAGGAAGGTTTTAAAATCAGTTTTAGTTGCCATGTTCGTACAGTACTTATTTTTACAAGCATTTTAAAAATGTTACTGTAGATAAGTAATGGGGAAAAAAGTTATAGAAAGATTTTTAATGATTTTGATGCTTTGCCATGCTTAAAAAAAAGTTAAAAATTGTCACTTCAAAGGGCTTGCTTCCTTCAAAAATTCCAACACCGGAAAAATTAACCCTGCAGAAAATGTGTTTAGGTTACAAAGCAGCGTCGCAGAAAGCTGTGGAACACTGGGCACTTTCTAAAATATTAAAGATGGATAGCCGAAGGCTCAACAAGAGTTATATAAATACTGTTGCAAACCTATTTAAGTTGCTTTTTGGACTTATATGTCAGACTGCCTGAGCGGGGATTCGAACTTACGACTTTTGAAACCAAAGGCCGAGGTCCTAGCGCTGAGTCATACTGCTACTACAGGGAAAATTGTAAAACCTTAATTGTTAAACCTTTAGTCACTTGAAGAGAACTTGCGTGCTAATATGGATGAACCGGCTCAATTCTGAATTTCAATAGACGTTTTAGAAGCAGAAAGAAGTATGGAATGGAGACCAGGAAAAACTTCCGATCATATTACGACCGAGATGACGTCAGAATAGAGCCCATAGCTGCTGAAGATCCGGGTAGACTTCACGCTGCCCTGATTCGCAAGTCTTGAGTGGGTCTTGACCATGGTCCCTTTTCAGTTTTCAACTAGGCTGAGATCACAAGCAAATCACAAACTTCTTCAATCTCATGGTCTACCAACGAGAGTTGAGCTATAATTACTAACGGAGGTACACTTATTTTACGACCTCCCCCCCCCCACCCATACAAAAAATGTCCCGAGGCCAACAGGCCTAAAGATGTATAACGCCGCTTGTCCAATCCCTAAGTAATATATCCTCCTCCCTCGTCACTTTACAACCGGCATTCAGTACAATGTGATCGGGATGAATTCTACAATTAAAAGTAAAGGTGTTGTTACTTTGTTGGTTGTTAGAACTTGTCTAAAAAAATGAAAGAAAAATGCATGCCCCTAATTGCTGGAAGGGAGAGCAGTTGCTCCACGAGCAAACCTAGATAGCGGCGTCGATTATCGTGGGAGGAAATTGAAGGGGGGGGGGGAGTTATTGGACCCAACCATATGATTCCAACGATTTACAAAGATTTCTAGCACATGGGAAATTTCCACCAGTTGGCTGAAATCACGTGTAAGCTTGTTTCAGTTAAAAGACAGAGTCTGCTAGTCGCCACCTTTCTACATCTGGCAACAATTAAGCTCTGACAAGAATTAAATCTCATCTACTTGGCGGCGACACACTAGCGTGTGTCTAGATTACTGAGGGGCCATTGCTCAATAGGGTTTTAAGGTCGATTTGAAGAAGTGAATTATAATCGTTAACAGACTGAAAGATGCGATAAATTTTCAAATCACTCGAAGAGAAGGCAAAAACGGTAACGCTGACAGAGATGTACATCATTAATCAAAATATTAAAAAAAAAGTGTAGGACTTAGAACAGAGCCCTGTAAAACGCCAGAAGTAATTGGGGACCAGAAGAATTAGGTGAGCCACCGAGCAAGAACGAATTCTGCAGTTTAAGCGATGACAAGAAAACCAGCAAAGAAGACGGGTTTAAAAATTATGAAGTTTGAAAAGAAGATAGAATGGTCAATAGAATCAAAAGCTTTTTTTAAAAAGTCTAAATAGATAACGTCACAGGAATGAAGGTTGTCGAGAACATAAGTCCACTGATTAATATAGCTGCATGACAATTCGTTAAGCAAGATTTACCTTTCACACGACAGTACTAATGAGAAATTAATTACATCAATCAAGAAGTTAAAAAGAAGATTTGCTACAATTTTTTTTTTCAAACACTTTCGCGACATATAACAGACAAATCGGACGGTAATTTGCCACAGAGGCTGTAGAACCCCCACGCCCCATTTCCCTCTGGTCAAAAGTAACAACGTTTGGAGTGAAATACAAAACGCCAAATATAGAGAGGTTTCTTTAAAGAAGAGCACATTATTGGAACAGGTAGGTAAGAATGAATGTTATCTGGCTCAGGACTAGAGTCTGTCTTAAGTTATTGAGAGACATCTCAGGATACCATTTAAAAAAAAAATGTGCAAAATTAAAGTCAAAAAATGGCTGATTGAATCTGACGGTAAAGATCGTGAAAAGAATAAAAGCAGAATGGAAACAAAGGGTGGTCTATAAAAAAAAGCAACAGCAAATTTTTCTAACACCAAACTTTCTTGTTAGTACCCTCCGGAACCGTAAAGGGTCAGATGATGTCTAATACAACGGGTAGTTTTGAAAGTCCCTTTACGGTTCTGGAGGGTGCTAAAAAAAAAGTTTGGACTTAAGAAAATTTTTCTGTTTTGTGGACCACCCTGTAAGAAAATTTTCTGTTTTATGGACCACCCTGTAAGAAAATTTTGCTGTTTTATGGACCACCATGTAAGAAAATTTTTCTGTTTTATGGACCACCCTGTAAGAAAATTTTACTGTTTTACGGACCACCCTGTAAGAAAATTTTTCTGTTTTACGGACCACCCTGTAAGAAAATTTTTCTGTTTTATGGACCACCCCGTAAGAAATTTTTCTGTTTTATGGACCAACCTGTAGTTAACAAATCTGTCAGCAATGAGGGAATCATCGCTAACGACGACGTTGTTAACATTAATAGAGTCTGGAGTGGAAGAAGAGGGCTCGTTAGGGGAAGAACGAGATCCCAAAACAAAATCCTATACTCAAATTCCCATGCGCCCCAGAGCCGATGCCAGAAGGACGCACCAAGAGACGGAGCCTCTCGGACAAAACCCACAGGCGCTGGTGAACCTAAACAAACTCTTTTTGCCAGATGATAGTATATACGTAACAGGTTATGAGCACGTTCGTAACTAACGAAAACTGGAATCAGAAGGATCAGCTTTACACAGGTCCCAAAAACACATTTTTCGATTGATAAGCTACTTAATGTTTCTAGTAAGCCAAGGATAGTGTTTATTTTTGTTAACAAAAGGCTGAATTTTGGGATTGAAGTTATGACAGATGGTTACGGAGAAAGCAGGGGCGTGCACACAGGGGAGGGGTGAGAACCAGCCCCTGCCCTCATGACAAAGTGCCTTTTCGTAAACAAAAATGGCCAACATTTGCTGGAGGAGTGGTGTAAAAGTACAAAAATGGGAAAAACAAATGGGGCAAAATCGGCTAGAAAGGGGTGAATCTAAGAAAGGGATGAAAAGTGTAAAATCCCCCCCCCCAAAAAAAACCCTGCCCTCTGGGGGAACCTGTGCAAGTCCCTGGGAAAAAGTATTCTAACACTTCCAAAGCTTCATCACACATGCATTGAGATTAGGGAATTTATCCTGCCATGCAGTCAATCTGTATAACTAAGATCGTAAGATTTGTTTATTTGCTTGATTGTAAGTGTGTGTGTGTGTCGGAAATGGCATTGAAGTCCGCAGTGGCAATCTCGACAACACTTATTCTATTGAAGTCCGCAGTGGGAATCTCAGTGATTTTAATTCTTTTGTTTGTTTGTAGGTCTGTATAAATAATGATTCGAACTGTGTTTTCAACAAAGATGCACGGTACTGATGACGTCGTGTGTTTTTCCAGTCATTTATTTTCATGCATACAAGATCTAGGCCTCTACGTCTTTTAACCCTGGACCTAACTAAATCTAATGAAAGCTTGGGCCACTGCTAACGAGAAATCACAATATTTTCATGCAAACGGCAAACGGGAGCACAACAATGCTCTACAAAACCGGCCTTTTATACGGGGGGGGCTGCCCTAGTAGAATCAATGATAACTGTTAATCAGCTGAAAGTCAGCTTCAGGAAAATTAAATTTGGCATTGACGTTGTATAGAGCAGTGACATTTGCCGCCGTATTGGCACCAGATTGGCACCAGTATGGGTTTTGGAGGGAATAACTACAAGGTGCACTACATAAAAATGGAGGGAAGAAAGGATTTCGTAGGCTTAAAATAACGTTGTTTTCTCCAACAACAAAAATTGCACGTTTTAGGTCTAAGAAATCACTCTTCACAGCATCTGCTTCAGTATGACGCCCTTCTGTTTCTCTCTGCAGTGCCCATTGCAGCTAACCCATTAAGGCTCCAGCATAGAGTTATATACAACAATACTACATCGTGTCACTGCTCTATATCAATTGTGTGGGGAAACTGCAAAAAAAAAATAATAATAATAAGATTACATGGTAACTTTTGTCAATGGCGGGTAAAGAATGAAGAGTTTGTACCAGTTCAGTATAGTTCATCATGCACAAGGAACGAGGTCCAGTAAGCTAGGAGGAGATTGTGCTTGTCTGAACCTGGTTGGGAAAGCGACAATTGGAGACAAATGATTATAATGGTCGTAACAACCATTCAATCCTCTTCAAATCCTGGCCACTTTCAAAATATTTTTTCAAAATACGATATTTCTAAAAGATCGCGTAGCTCAGCAACTTTCTTTGGAAGGAGCGGACTAAGCAAAAAAGAAGAGAAAATGCAGTGTTTGGCCTTCGCACACCCTTTTTCTGTCGTCGATTCACTGCACTGGTGGCATCAGCTGTCAACACCTCGGGCGCATCACGTTATCTGCCAATTACGCGAATCTGAAGCTGATGAGGCAACCATTCTCGCCTGAAGAACACCAAGAAGAAGAAGGGATGAAAAAAAAAAGGCGACAAAAAAAAAGGGAATCTTTTTGTTTTTGCTTCGTGTCACAAGACCGTGATCTAAATGACCTTGTCGAAGGTTATAGCTTTTTTGGCATCAAGCAATGTCACGAACCGCTGCTCCATATTATTAAGTGATAATAATTCTCCGTGTTTAGTCCAGCTTCATAGGGATTATCAGACATCAGTCATCCCAAGTCGGGCGATCTTCTCTGATGCGGCCAAGTCCGCACGACAGAGGAATTTTATGTTATGCGTCAACAAGGAATACGTTTTTATGGCCACAAGACTCACACAGTTGTATTTTGTAAAAAGATCCAAATGCATAATCAATTACCACAGTCCACACTAAACTATACCATGCGTAATGGCTGTTTGCCGTGACGTCACCATGAGTTAGCCAATGACGAACGAGAACAACGGCTGTTTGGCCATCTGATTGGACTAGCCCAGTCACGTGACGTGCACGTCACAGCAAACAGCCATTGCGCGTGGTATAAAACTGTCGTATCGTCACTAGTAGATAAAGTTTCGAGGGAAAAATACCTTCCTACCATAACAAATCGGCTACAAGTTGTCACTCCCGTTCTCCTCCTCCCACCCGTCTTGATTTTTTGATTGTGAATGCAACGAAAATAGTCAATAATGCGAGTTCAGGAGTACTGTACAGGGAAATTTTATTTCGTCAGAAGGAATTCTTTATCTTATTGCCACGGATTATATGAGTGCAAGCATTTACTCAAACGATGTCAGATTTAGCTAATCCAGACAGCGTAGTTGTTGAGACAGAAACAAAAAATGCACGAGTTTGTTTGTTTATAATTATGAAAGGCCCATTCAATTGAAACTGACAATTGAAATTTGGAGTGAAACTCGAGTCCCACTCTTTTTTCGGCTGTTATTACTTAGTGCCTCTCAAAACCAGTCCTCCCTACTTAGCTACCCTTCTTACCGTTTTAAATACTACCCAAGTCCTACCCGAATTAGCTAACCTAACAACACTGTAAGGAGAGCAATACAGGTCAATTAAGACGAAGAAACTGCATTTCTGGGGTGCTATTTAGACAATGTACTCTTGAGTGGAGCTAACTCAAGTTCACCATTCTTTGACCCTTGTGAGAAGAAGGGCGACACAGCAGGGTTTCGATGGAGTAATCTAGTCAACTTATAAGACCAGTACGTTTAGAGCCGCTCCTCTAACAAGATAATTTACCAGTCACAGGAGACGAGCCTAACTAAAGGGACCATATTGCAATGCAGGACGTTAAGAAGGGCTGTTTGTTTCGGATGTTTTATTTGAGGAGTTCCAACGCGGCATCCCGGAGGAAATACATCTTCGGGGACAGCAGAGTCGGTGTAATTCATGCCATCCCAACGGAACGACCGAATAAATACCCATCGTACTTCTCGTTCGCGGTCGCAAGCTAAAAAAGTCTGGCAGCCCATCGTCGTGGACGCCGTGATCAGGAAGGAGGGCGTTCGTTCAAACACGAGCATGCGCACATCATCAAAATCGAACAATACGTTCACACTCCATTGTTTACAATATGCGGGCAAGTAGAGTGAAGGTTCACTAAACAACAAGCACAGTTTCAATAAAACTTAAAAAAAAACGGTTTATTAATATTTTCGGAAACAGACCAATAGTTTTAAACAGCATGCGTTTGGTAAATAAATACGGATGCAAACCTATTTACGTTGCCTTTTGGACTTAAATGTCATACTGCGGTGAGCGGGGAATCGAACCCACGACCTTTGAAATCAAAGGCCGGAGTTCTAACCGC
>JAHWFP010118029.1:0-15587 GCA_023313725.1 Lithobius niger | reverse complement strand
ACTCCGGCCTTTGATTTCAAAGGTCGTGGGTTCGATTCCCCGCTCAGGCAGTCTGACATTTAAGTCCAAAAGGCAATGTAAATAGGTTTGCATCCGTATTTATTTAACACTTATCGAGCCCAATTGGCTTTCTGTCCCGTTTATATGTTTGGTAAATGGTGTGTCAAGTTCGCTTCTTGCGCCCCCCCCCCGCCACTGAATTTGCCTCTCCCTCCCCACCACCTTGGTAAGCAACAGCAGTGGGAAACATCCTTCACCACGTGTGGGAGGACAATTCACCTTGTCAGCCTTTTTTTCCACTTCACCCTGGTGATTTTCCTCGTGGTTTCCCACTTCTCGCTGCATTGCGGAGTGCATCTATTCAATCTTTTTTTTTTAATTTAATAATAATAATAATAACAATTTATTTCGTGCTGTATCCCGAAGCTCTTAATGAGCTTCTATGGGTTACATTGGACAATACAACAAAACCTTACAAAAATATGTTGTATTAATATTTACAATTTACAAACAAAATATGCAGAAATGTTCAACATAAGCTATACAATGTTACGCAATGTTACGCAATGTTACGCAATGTTACGCAATGTTGAGCAACGTTAGTGTTTAGAATTTTCTTTGTTTCCATGCACTTGCCTGTAGTAACTTTTCTTTGTAAACTGTAAAAGCAAACAGCAGCTGACCAGCCTTATGATACAAAGTTGATGTGATATGCCTCCCAAAACTGTCAGTTACTGTCAAATGTAAAACTTGTGGAGTAAATAAAAATCCAAAATTGCTTTCTTGATCAGCCACTTTCGTCTCGTTTCATTGAAATCCATGTTGATACGTTACAGATGACGGGAACAGTTGCGACAGCAAACAAAATTCGGAGAAATTGCGATATTGCTGCTTCAGTCTGTTGTTCAATAAGATTTTATCGGCAGATAGATGGTATATGATGCTGTATCTGTAGCAATCGAATGGTAACAGCTATGAACGCAATATCTAACAATTTAATAAAACGCTTCCAGGAATTCCAAGTAAAGATCAATACTAGCGCAAACCAGATATTAAAATAAATACACATTTCTACCAGATGACTTTGCTTCGGTTTCTGGTAATAACTAATATAAAACATCAGTAAATTATAATATGTCATAGTTATTTAACGATAGGGCCATATACTTATGACTTCGCTTTGGTTTCTAGTAATTCGTAATGTAAAATGCAGCTGTATCTATCAATAAATCTATTTACATTTCGAACATTTCCTATCCAGCAGGCTAATTTGTAATCGAAATCGTCAATACACCCCACCTGCACACCCCTTTACAATCACCATAGAGTCCAGGCAAGGAATACAAGGAGAACATGAAGTGAAGAAATTTAATTCTACGTACTAGCCAACACGCCACACGCGAGCATTAGCTCTTGTGGAGTGAGGGCACATACGGTATTTGTACTATTTACCTGATTCAATAAACCAATTCTTATAATTCTTATACTCAGCACTCGAAGTGGGAATAAATAAGAGCGATATCGCTTACACATACACCTTGTTACCAACCTGGATGCCGATTTGTCCAAATATCTTAAAAAGACACCAGGCCTGCCTTACAACATTCCGCCTGACTTATCATAGCCACGCGCAGATCGCCATCCGCGTCTTTACTAGCGCCAAGGTCGGCTGCGTTACTCGCAACGAGGAACGTAGGCTGCTGTCACGGTTGGCTTTGGGAATAGTACACGGAACACATCAAGTTAAAGATTGTGTCGTCACAAACCAGAATGATTCTCGTATTTTAACATCACAATTCATAATTTTCTAGGCTAGTATCTTATAATTTTGCTTCGGTTATCTATTGGAAGAATTAATTTTAATTTTTACTAGCCTGAGATTTTTGATCTCGTGGTAATTATTAGATTTTGAGGCAATCGCTTTACTTTGTTCGAACTTTGTCGGATGATATGCCCATTCCTCTGGGCAAAAAGAGGTTGTGCAGATTTAGTAAAGAGGCGGTATGCCATACCGTCGCATACAGCCCCATTTCGAGCCCTGCTTATACTCTACGTTATATAGAATTTCGTCATAATTGATCAAACTAGGAGGTCCACTCTTCCCTTCAATTTGTAGTCAAACTGACATAAAAACTCGGACACTGGCCTCGACTCGACCCACCAGCATAGAGTCCCCAGATCTCTACATCAACGGATTTAACGACTGGGCTATAGTCACAAGAAAATCACGTCCTTTTTAAAATTCTTTATAAGGTGATGCATTTTGTAGCACAAAAATCACCAATCTGGGCGTTGTAAGCCATGATAAGCTGGCACAGAGTTTTGCAAGGAGATAACACTCACTATTTCAATGTATCCCAAGAAAAAAATAGCTTCTGAGATAATTAGGATAGGGCTGAGGGAATTTAGGAACACCACGTCGTATAGGGCAAAAAATTATCAGGAAAAATGTAAAGAGTTTGCAACACAACACCAGATATTTGTCTTCCGTCACCGGCGCTGGTGGACGCTGCAATCTGGTGGAACGCGTGTTAACTAAAACACGAGGAAAAACGTTCCGTTGAAATATCACTGACAGCTGTTTAGACGGAATTTCTTTGCAATGGAGTCCAATTCTGAAATCTGTAACTATAGCCAACACACTTACTTATTATTAAAAGAGTTGTGCAGCAGCCATACGTTTTTGTTAAATTCAGAAGTGAATGGTGTACATATGGGTCTACAAATTTCAACTGCATTGAGTCGAAATTGGATTATTTGCTACTTCAGCGTTTTTTTTTTTTTTTTGCTTTAAAAGGTAAACGACATAAAAAAAGTAAAAATATGATCATACCGGACTTTTACCCGTTTTAGAAATACGCTGTTCTCAAAAATATCTCTAATGAATCTTTTAGCCAGAAGAAAAT
This sequence comes from Lithobius niger, assembly GCA_023313725.1. NCBI lineage: Eukaryota > Metazoa > Arthropoda > Chilopoda > Lithobiomorpha > Lithobiidae > Lithobius > Lithobius niger. Next base: position 12,681 of record JAHWFP010118029.1, on the reverse strand, counting down.
CCCATGAAAAAATGTCCAAACAAGTCCAAACTTTCAACCACATTTTTGATTCGGAGGTGGTGTAATATTACGTTAGCTCCTGCAGCTAAAAGAAATGATTGAGATCACTTAACATATAATATTCCAGTGCGCCCATTCTTAAACCCCTCCCCCCTTTTTTTACAGGTGGGATATTCAACAAGAGCCCTCTCTGAATTAAGAATTGGACGAAACAAATTGCTGTCATTGTTCAAATAGATTTTAAACCAATGAAAACAGAGTGTAAAAGAGAAGTAAACATGTAAGCAAGCACCTTTAACACTGGTCAACTCTCCCCGCACCTAAAGGATATCTTTTATAAGTTCGTGATATTGATAATAATAATAAATTCACTGTTAATGCAATAGGTAAAGGAAGGTCCTGGGGTGATCGCTAACACCACATCTGTGTTAAAGAACAATTAAAACAAAATAAAGAAAATAATTAAAAATTTTGTACGGGCGTACAATAGAAGGTTGTTCGCACCTTACACATGGGCAAACTTCGAGAGGTCTACTTGGTTTAATAACCTTCTTAAAATGTTTACGGATAGTCCAAAGCGACAACGGAAGGCAAATGGTTCCACACATTGACAACTCTGGCAAAAAAAATATATATATTTGCGGCAATCAGTCTTTATTAAGTTAACTTCTAGCTTCAATGGATGACTTCTAGTTCTTTAATAACCTCGAATGCAAAAGTATTCGTTACTGTTTATGTTTTACAAATCACGCAAAATACCTTACCTACGGACCAAGTCTTACTCGGCGACGCATTTCATATTTCCTAGCAGGCAGACAAATTTGTAACCCAACCCGTCAGTCCATGCCACCCACACACCTTTAGTACCACGAAAAAAGGCCAATTTGGTACGGTCTATCCTTCATACCAGGGTAGTTTAGGCAATTTCTAGCAATCCAATTTTAAGCAAACTTTGGAATGGCCCAAGTTTTCTTCAAAAATAATTCTTTTCTATCATCGTTTTGATTCATTCAGTGAAGAAAAAAAAACCAAAACCAAGCAAACGCGCAGCGGGGCTAATATTAAACTTTTGACTTTTGTGTGGCACGATATTTTTTCCCGATAAATGTATTATTTCTTTCCGTTTCTTTTCATTTATATTTTTTCGTTTTCTTTCTATTGCGCTTTTTTTTCTTTCTGTTTTCATCGTGGAGTGAAATCAGGCTTGCGCGCTATACGCCCCATTTATCCAACCCCCCCTCCCCCAAATTAAATTTCTTGGGGGTCGTTACAGTAAATCAACAGAGGAAAGAGAGGGAAAGAGATGGACGGTGCGAGTAGATTTTTGTTCCTTCTTTCTTCCCTCCCTTGTTGTTTGGTTCAAGTGACGTGAGATGAACGCCCCGAAGGCGCTGCCACCAACTAGGACTAGTAGGCGCCCACAACGAACACGCTCCCCCCCTCCCCCACCCTACCACTAGCTGCAAACTCTGTTCTGATTCACCTGTAAAGCCGAAACCAGTCGCAGTATCTATATAATAAAATAACTGAGCAAAAAACGGCTTCGCGGGCCCGTTTATAAAAAAACCATTAGAGCTCGTATCCCCATACTCACAGACGTCAAGGTACACGAATAAAAATGAATTAGAGTTCACTCGAATGCAACGAACTATAATTTGAACTCCAATACCAAAAAGCAAAAAGGCATGGGGAAACCTAAAAGGAAGGACTTTCCAGTGTAATGTATTACTTTTTACGCATCATCGGACAGCTTTTAAACTGTTTTTTAAACCCCCATAAAACTAGACGGTCGTGGGGTTCCGGTCCGGCGTTCACTTGGACAACCATTCTGATCACTGGGTTCTGCTTGATCACGTTGTTTTGGGTTCGTAGTGCGCGTTGGGACTGAAGACCTAACCACACCAGAGCTCTACTACATTATTACCGGCCGGATCTTGAATGAAAACTAGCATACGAGACTGGGTTGGACAATGGCCGCCTGAGGCGCCGCTGCAGACGCGATCGATTTGTCTTGTTCCCACATTTTCTCATCCGAGGACGACATCCTCCGTAGAAAAATGCTGCCTTCCTCGAAACACTTTCCGGATAAACGAACATGTCGCTATTTACTGAAGAGATATGTGCGGTCGAGAAATGTAATAGCTTTGTGGCAAAAATACGGAAATTCATTTATTCGTACGTGTAAGCTATTCTACGGGTGAGTACTGGGATTAAGTTAATGAAATGCCTTGTCTGGGCATTTAAAGTTTTCGTCCGTCCGGTATTGAAATATGCAAGTCCGGTATGGTCACCCCATCTTCTACAGGGTATTGATAGACTGGAATCTGAACAGCGTTCCTTTACTAGGTCGGTTTGTGGGCTACACGAACTATCTCCAGGGAATCGTCTTAAGGTACTTGGCTTAGAATCACTTGAGCTTAGGCTCCTGAAGGCGGACCTAATCCGGAAGGCGGACCTTGTATGTAAATACAAGATCCTTCATGGATTAGTTTCTTTGGATCTTCCTTTTTTTTTGAGTTGAGTCCGGTAAACTTTACTCGGGGCCACTCTTTCAAATTGTGTAGCTCTACGTGTAACCTGGATTGTCGTAAATACTTTTTTGTCAACAGGGTGGGTTGCACCATGGAACGCCCTCCCTGAGGCTGTTGTCTCCGCAACTTTGGTGGGTGTTTTTAGGGCTCTGCTTAACCGTGTTGACTTGTCCACCTTTCTTAAGCGTCCGTATTTGTGATGCTGCCATCTTTTGTTTTCACAGGACCGGTATTAGTGGTTTCTTCCGAGACCCTTCCGTCTTCCTTGCCCCTATTCTGGATTTTTATTTTTATTTTTATTATTATTATTATTAAATACTAAGCTTTTTGTCAGTTGCCGCTATTAGACAGTAGATGGCGGAATTCTCAGTACAAAAATTCACCGATGCGATTTGCTTACCCAATTCCCGAACAGACCTCGAAGAAATGAAATGGGCCACTCTGGCGGCCATTTTGTCCAAACCCCCCCCCCCCGAGGATTGTTGGAGGTCGGGCCGGACCAGACAGAAGAAAATTTTCGTGCGAAGTGACGCGTTCCTACGTGCCTATAGCGACAAAATTGCTGCACGCAAGTAGTGAATGTGGAGTTTATTGGCCATCCTGCGACGCCAGCAGCAGCCAGTCCGGTTACGGATTTAGGACCTAAGCAGACTAGCTGCTAGCGGCTGCATGGCATTGCAGGATGGTGTACCAAAGACGTCCAAAACTGGTCCTTAAACGCAATACCAGCTATACGGTAGAAGCAATTTTGACCTTGTAGGCACATAGTCACGCACCGCTTCGCACGAAATTGTTTTCGTTTGGTTAGGGGCTTTAGTTATTTTTTTTTCTGTTTGGGTGGCATGCTGTATAAAGTCGTCTGTTGATGTGAAAGGGATCTACAAAGACGGTTAAAATGTTGGCTTCACTGCTCTAAGGTTTGATTAATTAAGCTGCCCGTGCACTGAGCCACGCGGCCGCGCGGCCAGGTCGCTGCAGCCAATGAGAATGCTTACCGTTTATGTAACACCACACACTAATCATTTTCATTGGCTGCAGCAACCTGGCCGGGCGGCCAAGTCGCTCAGTGCGCGGGCGGCCTTAGTGTTAGTTGCATTCATTAGTTTCTAAAAATAGTGAAATGTTTACTAACAACCGTTTGAATACTGCAAACTTACTGCGATATTGATGGTTATCGGATATTTACACTCAAACCCTTGGTTCAAGAGCCGCAACAAAGATGCCAACGCAACAAGACCAAGACACCATCCATTTCTCGACAAGACTATCCTAAGCTTAAAGGGGGATTGCCACCAAATGACAGGCTACAGCATCTGTAGCCTTTACCGCTATCTAGTTTAGTCTAGCCCTCACTTTCAACAAGCGAAGGAACACACAAATAAATTTCTTTTTACGAAACAAACAAACCACGTGCTTCCTTAATTATTGAGTGCAAAGTTGGTGCGTCCACGTGCACCAGAGAGCAAGCGGTAAAGTTGGGCCTAACGAAATCACGGGCACTTTTTTTCCAGATAGCGACCGTTTGGAAACGCCGCTTTTGAACCGCTAGATGAGCGCCATCTAGTGACAGTGATGGCGGAGACAGCTTGACCGCTTGTTCCCTGTTGCACGTGGACGCACCAACGTTAAACTCAATAATTAAGGACGCAAGTGGTTTGTTTGTTGCGTAAAAAGAAATTTCTTTGAGCATTCCTTCGCTTGTTGAAACCAAGTGCTACAAAGAAGTAAACAATGGCGCTAGATGCTGCAGCTTGTCATTCGGTGAAGAGGCACATTTAAAGTACACTTACGACACTTTTCGATTCAAACAATCTTTCACTATCAAATTGACATCTTATATTTCATTTAGAAACCATTGTATTTCCTCATGCGGCACTCTGACATATGGTGGACCCCTTCCATTCGAACTGACCTCAATATTCCTATTCCTCCAAGTTAAAGCATCCTCCCGGCGACGTCATCCCGAAAGGGGGTCTTTCGGCCAAATTAATTAGAACTTTCCCCGAAATCACCCGCATCATGCCCAGACGTTATTTATTGGCTTCGTAACTCCCATTCATTCAGTCATTGATTTAAAAAGCTAGTCAGCCAGTATCGAGAAAACGGACGAGAGAATAAACAGCTTGGGAGTACCGGACCACCGTCTACTGCTATGATTTTTAGTCCACCAACAATCCATCAATCTGTTGCCAAAATGTCATGACTAGATCTCCCAGACTGAAGACTGAATAAGCGTCTCTGACAGACGTGATACCCCATAAACACATGAAAATACTCTTGACTGAATTTTCAGCCACGGTGTTTGGGCTTTGATCATATAAACAGGATGATAATCGCTCGCATTGTCGTTGATTATCATCCTGTTCGTGATCAAGGCCCAAATACTGCGGCTGAAAGTTAAAATCAAGAGAATTTTCATGTGTTTGTGGGGGTATCACGTCTGTCAATGACGCTTTTTCAGTTTTCCTCACTGACCCACAAAATAATTTCATTCTAGGTCTCCCAAATCGCAGCAGCAAACGGTACCCTGAGGCCTTCCATGCATACTTAACCAAGGAACCCATCTTGCTGCTCGTGTGGAAGAGTATAGTTTTCAATGGATGTTACTGAATGCACCTCGAGTCATTTTTTGGGCATCAATTTTATTTTTTGTTTATTAACACCTTCTACTCAATGACGCACGCTTGATGGTATTTTTTTTTTAACACTGTGGCTGCGCACTTGTCCTCCATGTCCACCGATCGAACCGCACTGTTTCTCATTGTGCATTTAGGTTGTGACAATTTTGATGACTTTTTGCCACAAGGACTGGCCGTCGCTCGCGCGTGCATACAGAGTACTTTACATATGAAAGGGGTGAAACCAGCCGTTGAACAATCCGTTTTTTTTTTACTTTTTTTTTTACAATCACTGGAACTCGCGCTGCACGTCGTTATTGGTAACTTGTCCCACGTTACCTCGTCAACTGCCGCACATTTGTACAAGAGATAAATAACCATTTTCTAGTTATTCAGACATTTATGAATCTCTGCAACTTGCCAATAAATAATTGGCCGAGCGAAGGAGGCCTTATACTCAACTGTTCAGTTTGAGAAACAATAACGTTCGCAATTTTGTTCTGATTTGGTTAAAATCTAATGACACGGGAGCTTTGGTGTATGAAAGAAACGGGTTCGAAGACGAAATTCCAGCCTCAAATATTTTAAGGATAGGGAGCCAAAATTCTAGGTAGAGCAATCATACAAGTGGGACAGCATATACTTCCCTGTGGAGCACCGGGCAGAAATTATATACGCGGAGCAGCAAAGTACTGTGGAGGATAGGGCAGAAATCATAGAAGTAAAGCAGCAATGTACTTTCCTGTAGAGCACTGGGCAGAAATCATATAAGTGGAGCAGCAAAGTACTTCCCCGTGGAGCACTGGGCAGAAATCATATAGGTTTCTGCCCTGTGAATATAGAAAAACAAATGTATTATTAGCATCTCTCATTTGGCCGAGTAATTGCGATTTTCAGAACTCAAATTCTTTCTTATAGAACAATAATATGATAGAGAAAAGCTGCCTTAAGAGTTCTCTTTTAAATAAGCTTCCGGATTTTTGATAATGCTTGATAATGCAAACAATTTAGCCGCAGAAACATCTTATCACTTTTTTATTTACCGACTTGACTTTTCCCGTGGCATCATGATTAATCTAAAACTTATCACGCGGGCGTGTCTATGGAGTGTGTTGCTAAAATGGAGTTGGTGCGTTGGTGTTGGGGATGGGCGTGCTTTTGTCTCTTCGGGCCATTTTGTGTTGCCTCTTTCAAGTGTCCACGATTGGTGTTTCCGTCTGTGTAAATAGCGACGTTCCTTTATCTTCATTTGCTGCTCCATTGCACTTGTTAGCCTCGGCTCTCTGACTTCCTTCCCGTGAAAGGTCTCGTGCTTACTCGCCGGATTACTTGCACCTCCAGACGCCCACGACTAAAATTAAAGCGTGTTGATCAACAAGTTAAAAGTATCCAAGTATCTTTGTTTTAAGTTGCGCACGTAACGCTATAATTTCGTGAAAGTGTTTGATTTCCTGCAACCTTCTTGCGTTTGTGTCTTTTGACTGAGACAATTTCGTACAAACCAAATAGATATTTATCTGCAAACAAGAAACACACAAAAGAAGGTATACCGTGTGTTGCAAATCTTGTGGACTTATGTTGCTGGGGCCAATGGCCAATCTTAAAAGTTCTGGTTTAATTTTCCTTTGAAGGGCGCATGCCTTGGAATTTTCTTTCCGGTTCCTACATCTAGAACCTTCGAGAAACTTCTTTACCCATAATACTCTTGCTATTTCGCGGTTGCCAGGGGTAACCCAATCGCATAAAAGCAGTGGCCCGGCCATGCAAAATCAGTTAGCCTTCTCCCCTGCTAGGAGGTCCCCAAGTCTAGGGGTTTTTTTTTTTTGCTGGTAGGCCTCTTTCCAAACCTAATCCTTACCCCAAACCTAACTTAACCCTGAAGTTCTGACCCTAAATTCCCAAACCTAATTTCAGCCTAATTTCGTCTCTCCGTCAGCTTTTTTCGTTACCGTGAAGAAGGTATAAACGGAAGAGGAAGCAACATCGCGGACATAAAACATCACGCCACTACAAGATCGTGGACATAACAACGCAAGGAAAAAAAAAACACTGTTCGGAATTAACAATGCAGAAGTTAAAAGGTAAAAATGTGTGGTTAAACCTACATTGTTAATACTCTAAGCAAGCAAGGACTAATATCAACAGCAATCTGTGAGCTTCGGCCAATCGAAACATATGATATACGGGCGATCGTCTAGTCGCTCGCGCCTGACAAGGTACGCGAGCGCCATCTCATTCCATAATTAGAAATCACGAAGAAGAAGTACAAACCACAGAGAGTACAAATATGCGTTGCAGAATTAAAAAAAAACATACACTCGAAGCACTACGCACATGACGGGTAAAACAGCACCTTAACCTTACATTTCGAAGCATTAATTTTCAGTTGGCTTCATTTTTCGAATGGCCCCTAGCGCAAGATCAGTGCTTTGAATCAGGGCGTCAGCAGATGTAAAGGAGGACAAACGGAAACGGAAATGAAAATGTGGAGGTTGTGAGGAAGCCAGTCGACGGAGAGACAGGGAAGAAAGTTGAGACAAGGGAGGTGGAGAAGGATTGGGACTAGGGGCCCTTCGAAAAATGAAGCCAACTCAAAATTAATGCTTCGAAATGTAAGGTACTGATTTAACCGTCGTGTGCGTGGTGCTTCGAGTGTATGTTTTTTAAAGAAGTACAAGGCCGACTAAGCTTGAATAGCTGCACTCAGCAATGCAGCGAGAAGTGGAAAACCAAGAGGGAGAAGTTTTAAAATGGTTGACGACGTGAATTCATTTACGATCCATCCGTCCTTCCACACGTAGTGTAGGATGTGCCTATCGCCATTGAGCACCAAGAGGGAGGGAGGGGTAGAGGGGGAAGTACGGGGAGGGATGGAGGGGACCTGACAAACCATTTACCAAGCACGTGCCAGCTATACCACGCGCCATGGCTGTTTGCTGTGACGTGCAAATTACGTGACTGGGCTAGTCCAATCAGACGGCCAAACAGCCGTTGTTCTCGTTCGTCATTGGCTAACTCATGGTGACGTCACGGCAAACAGCCACTGCGCATGGTTTAGTGATAGATGAAATAAGGAAGACAGACGCACAGTTGAGTTGGTGCTTAAACATGTAATACTCCAATGCTGTTCTTAAAATTTGTGGGCGACCATCTTCTTCAGATGATCACTTGTATCCCATCACGTCACTGATGATTTTCAGTTCACATAATCGGATTCTCAGATTTAAAAAACGAGGGTTTAGGTAGGTCAATGCTTATTAGGTAATATGTTGCCACGAAAAGGTCAATGTTTACACTTTTTTGTCAGGCACGAATTCACTGTTAGGTTGCTGGAATTCGTCCGAACTCAATGAAGTGTTCAATAAAGGAAACCTTTACGCAATAAACACCGGTAACGTAATAGTGAATTTGTCTCCGATAGCTAAGTATAAACAATGACCTGTCGTGAACCCTCATTTCATATCTGTGAATCTCATTATGTGACAAGCGTCTGTGACGTCAAAGCTGCAACTACAATTCTCGGAACCACCCCCATTACCGGGGCATCTTTCAAGAAAAGTTTGATGACCTACTTTTTTTTTTAATTAGCTATTGACACAAATAACCGGGGCCACCTTTTAGGCAATTACCCGCCTTATCACTATTTTTCCGTGTTTACACGCGCTGACTCTATACTGTTGGGGGAGTGTGTTAGGGGCCCGTCCAAACCCCTAACAGTATGGGGTCCAGGCCCGTCGCCCCCCCCCCCCCCCCCCCGGTGTCCCCCACCTTAATTACGGTCCTACGTGAAGTGATGTAATACAAGGGATTCCTGAAGAAGATGCTGCAAATTTTAAGAAATATGATACAAATATTAAGTATTTAAGCACAAACTGTGCGTCTGGCTTTCTGTCATCTAATACATGAGTGCCCATGGGGTGGGTGGCAAGAGGTTGAGTAGCCTATAGATAAAGGCGGCTGATGTACATTTATGTCTAGTGTCCTTGCTGGTGATGATGTCATTCAAGTATTTATTACTTCCTTCCCGTGATTATTCCAACTGTAAACTCAAGAAATACCAAACAATATTCTTTAGATAAGGTCGATAAAATGGACAGTTTTTTTTTTTTTTTGCTTTTCTATTCCTTTTCCTGTTATTCCGCCTCTTCCTATCTCCCCCCTCTCTCCACCTCTTCTTCATCCATATTGCCGAATCTGGATGAGCCTGGATGGGTGAGACGTTTTGTTGAAAAAATGTAAAAAAATCAGGGAGGCGTGGGGGTGAAGGAAAGAAGCATGCTGATAAAATGTGGGAGTGCCTCTTCCCTGAAGTTGGGAAAGTTGGGGGGGGGGGGGCCCGGGCAGTTGGCGCCCTTCAACACTACCGGCCAAAATAAAGCCAGAATTTGTCTTCTACGCTTAAGACTTCGATTCAGCTCTCACCAACACCCACCAGAGTGTTACATCGGATAATAGCATATTCGGCCCAACGTACCAAACTTTTTTTTCTGGAAAGTTTCGTTTTAGTTATGTTATAAGCATCAACTCAACTATGTGTATGGCTTTCTTATTTTAATTATCACTAGCTGATAAACCATCTAAATCTGGCACGTGATTGGTAAATGGTCTGTCATGGTGTCATGCCCCCCCCCCCATCCCCCTACGTCCCCTTACCCCCTCCCTCTTGGTGCTCAATGGCGATAGGCAACATCCTTCACTACGTGTGGGAGGACGGATAGATCGTAAATGAATTCACGTCGTCAGCCATTTTGAAACTTCTCCCTCGTGGTTTTTCACTTCTCGCTTCATTGCGGAATGCAGCTTTTCAATCCAGTCGGCCTTGTACTTCTTCTTCGTGATTTCTGATTGTGGATTGAGATGGCGCTCGTGTTCCTTTGTCCACTTACCCACCCCCTCATTGACAATGGCTGTTTTTTTTTGGCTTTTTTTTTAGAGATGATGTTTAGCCAAGTAACAGTAATAAGATGCACGTAGACACCAATCATTAGCTTAACTACTACGTTCGAAAGTAGTCTGTTTTGACTCGGGTTCAGTTAAACCCTGCCTCAAACGCGTTCGCTTTTGTTTTCTAATGAAAGAGACGGTGTAAAACAAAGAGTCCCATTTCAACAATGTACGGACCAGGACTTCATAAAGTGGCCACACCTCACTTCTTTGCGACATTTTTTTTTAGCCCCTTGCACTTTATGATTATGGATAAGAAATGCATAACCAACCACAGCCTACAAATGGAGTCAGGGTTCCTATATACGGATCCTTGAAAGCCTGGAAATGTGCCGGAAAATGAATTTTAGGTCTGGAAAAGTGCCTGAACTCTTGGAATACTATACCACACGGCATGGCCGTTTGCTGGGACGTGCATATCACGTCACTGGGCTAGTCCAATCAGACGGCCAAAAAGCTGTTGTTCTCGTTCGTCATTGGCTAACTCATGGTGATGTCACGGCAAACAGCCATTACGCATGGTTTAAACACCTCCATGAAACTCTCCTTGTGCAGTTGGTTCCTTTTGCATTCCCAGGCTGCAGTTACTTCCTCTGTTCATTTGGTAATGGAGAAAATGTACCCATCCACTCGTGATTTTTCGCCTTTTACTGCAACAAATGTGCAAAAGCAACCCCTCAACCAACAAATCAGCAGCTTCCCTGCTGAGCTTCGTCAATCACGTCATCTAGCAGAACACCTAGGCGGAATTGCTAATAATAATATTCAGAAACTCTCATTGTGCAGTTAGTTCCTTTTAAATATCCCGGCTAGTTACTTTCAATGTTCATTTGGCAATGGAGAAAATGTACCCATTTACTCGTGACTTTTTTACTTTTACTACAACAAATGTACAGAAGCAACCCCATCACAGTAAACAACACCTTCCCTGCTGAGCTTTGTCAATTACGTCATCTAGCAGAAAACCCAACCGGAATTGTTAATAATAGTATTCTGAAACTCTCATTGTGCAGTCGGTTCCTTTGGCATTCCCGGCTGCAGTTCCTTCCACTGTTCATTTGGCAATGGAGAAAATGCAACCATTCACTCGTGATTTCATGCCTTTGACGACAACAAATGTGCAGAAGCAACCCCTTAACCAACAAAACAGCAGCTTCTCTACTGAGCTTCGTAATTTACGTCATCTAACAGAAAACCTAGCCTAAATTACTAATAACAATATTCTGAAATTCTCATTGTGGAGCTGGTTCCTTTGTGCATTTCCCGGCAAGCTACCTTCAATGTTTATTTGGCACTGGAGAAAATACCCTTCCACTTATGACTTTTTATCTTTTACTCGATGAAATGTGCAAAAGCAACCCCTTAACCAACAAAACAGCAGCTTCCCCGCTGAACTTCGTCAATTACGCCATCTAGCAGAAAACCCAGCCGGAATTGCTAATAACAATATTCTTTCACAGCGTCGCACTTAGTTCGTTACGTTTCTGCTCCAGCGGGTACGGGAAAGGCGGAAAGGGTTAATTGACCGTGGCTAATCTCAAACTCACGTGACGTTTACACGTCTCGCGCACTTGGAATTTCGATTGAACCCAAACTGCGGAAACGGCGCTAAAGCTGCAGGCAGGATGAACCGGGACGGGGAGGGGACACTGGCTATAACAGAAAAAAAAAAAGAGCGAAAAAAAAAAGATGTGCGGACAGCTCCGACCATGTGTTAAAGATAACAGTCTTAAAGTGAAAGAAACTTTCTACTGGTGAGAAGGGTGAATGGCGCACACAACAGACTGGGCATCGCCCTGGCCTCCACGTCAAGAGAATACGAGGTCGAATTGTGTTCAATTCCTGACCTACGCACATACAAGACTTAAAATCAACTCCCACAGCATTTAGTCCGGTGCAATTAGATCATTTTTTGACGAAGTGCTCATGTCGATTGTAGCATGTAAAAGAACCTAGGAATTTCCGATGGGCATTGCCTAGCAAAATTGTCCTTCTCTCCTTCTGGTGCCATTGCTACGGCTGGGAGCGCGTCAAAAGATAAGCTAGTGGACTACCACTTTCTAGTTTTACATTTTTCTTTTGCTTTTTTTCTTCTCAAATTTAAAGTTTGTCGCTTAATGCCATAAAAGTTGAAAAGCGCCACCCAGACTTTTTTTTTTTTTTTTTTTTTTTTCATCCAAAAAATCATCGACTTTAAGATTAAAGATTAATTAAAGATTCTAAGCTTCTGATTTACCAATGGAAACAAAAATCAACCAAATTTATTCTTTTCACTGCGAGCGGAAGAGATTTACAAGAAAGTATTTTACGAAACGCAGAAAAGAGGAGCCCTATTCTTAGGGGGAAAAGGGAAACGCATGAATAATTGCCACCGAATCGAGGAATGCAAAGAGAATGAGAAAACAAAGACCTCGTGATGTCTTCGTGGAGAAAGACAGCGAGACCCTGGTCCTAGCTTGATTACATTTGCATGGCAGCCGCGTTGGCCTTCCCTCAATTGAGTTGCGCTGATGAACACCAGATGGAGTACGACAATGATCTTAACAGATAGTTGATTCAATTTGCCGCTGGGCTTTGAAATAAAAAGG
>JAHWFP010118024.1:0-17773 GCA_023313725.1 Lithobius niger | reverse complement strand
GAAGAATGGGGTGCAAGTTCATTTTTTGGCACGGTAGCAACGGAAAAGGATGAGCATGATCATTCTTTGCACCGAAGCAGTGAAAAAGAGCGAGCGAGCGGTCGGCAATGTGTATGGTAATGGCGATTAGTTCCAACAATCAGGTACAAACGAAATATTATGACATGTATTGACGAAACACTGAGCATTGAACTCTGGGCCCCAAAAGAAACTAATGCTATAGTGCGACAATAAACGGGACAGTGTGCCACCATGGCGTCCTACTAGACCGGCGTGTGTTACGCCAGGACCAATCAGTAATAATAGTAATAATAAAGTCCCAATGTACATTACTATAGCTACAGGGGAGGGATTTCTTACAAAACAAAGTAAACTATACTTTTTCGACCTCGCCCCGAGCCTAAACCGTACCCGGGATCATAATTGGAAGTTAGCTGCTCTAGCTTCCCGTGTAGACTGTCGTAGACATTTTTTTTTTCCGTACGGGTTGTTCCTATTTGGAACTCGCTGAGTAGGGAAACTGTAAATGCGCGTTCAGTCTCAGCCTTTAGTAGATTGCTTAAATGTGAATCCCTTCGCGTTGTCTCAGGCGTCCACTGCCCTGATCCTTCGACAATTTCGCCCCTTCGCCCCTCGACGTATTTGCATGTCTCGCGGCCAAATCATCCCAGCCATGGTTTAAAAATCGATAACCAATAGTTTTTAACCAATAACTATTACTTATTGTATATAATTCTATGGTGGAACCAGTAACTGGGTTACCTGCAAGGGGCACTGGAGGGGAAAAAGAAGGTCGTCTTTCTGAAGCCAATGCTATTATAGACTGGATTTCTTAAGCCTATAACGCGCGATTTTTGTTGTTGGAGAAAACAACGTTTTTTAAGCCTAAGAAATCCGCTCTCAAAGCACTGTCTTGACTAGAAATGCCGTTGTTTTCCCTTACCAATGCCCTAACTGGTATTGGTAAAGACCAGGAAAAGGCCACAATGTGAACAAAACTAAAAACTCACTAACACGTAACGTCTTACATTATTAAATAATGTGAGACGTTACGTCTTATAGTGAGTTTTTCGTATTTTTTTTTTTTAGCGAAAACTCCTTAGGCTAAGGAGTTTTTGCTTTATTATAAATGAATGAAAAAGGAAATGGAGTTTTAACAGAAATAAAGTGAAGGTTTTAGAAGTAAAAATTAAATAAGAACATTACTGTGTGAAATATTTTCCGGAAAATGTTCAAATTTCATGATTTTCGGTAAATATTTTTCAAATTCCCTGATTTTTCCCTGAATTTTCCAGACCTGATAAATTCCCTGAATTTTACCTGTTTTCCGGTTTTCGAGGTAGAACGCCACCCTGCGAAAGCAGCACAAAAGGTGGCCGTCATCAGGTAACTTAAATAAGTCTTATTTCGTTTTATTCGGTCCAAATTCTTAAACAAAATTGGGAAAATGTTAGCCACTAAACATTACAATTTCTTACAGGACGAAGATCCAAGGGGAGTTCGGTCAATTTTAAATAAATAGAGATGCAACTTATTTCCGTTGCTTTCAGGACTTAAATATCAGACACCTTGGGCGGGGAAATTCTTTAGCGGGGAAATTGAACAATTGAAAATTGAAATTTTATTGATTTTTAAAGTAAACAGATTGGGGAAGACTCAAACTGTTTTAGAAATCTGATTAGGGTTAGTGTTAGTATATACGTGTCATTATCAATCAGAGAATAGAAAGCGTCGAACGATGGATTTCAGACAGTCACCGGCATATAGTCGCTAGTCGGGCTCATTGGAAAACAACTTGTTATTGTGTGCGCGGCGTATCTTGAGTCCTGCAGTATTTTGTGAGCGGCTACGTTTTCCTGGAGGGGGCGGCTTTAACCGACGGCCGCCGCTGTTTTTGTAATCATCTTGGATACCAACAAGGCACTCTCTACCAAAAACGTACAATCGATTATCTGTGTTCGTTCTGGAGCGAACTCAAGATAGGCCGCGCACACTTTAGATACCTACATCCGATTGCTACGTAACAATAAGAGAAAGTATTATTTAACTCTACAACTGTATTACTTCAACTCTGTGAACCTGAAAAATGTGACATCCAAAATATAGGTCAACCTCCAGTTTGGAGAAATACCTTAATATACTAATATACTAATTTGTTTAGAAATTTTGAAAAATTTTCATTCTTTCATATGAGGGTATTTCGAACATTATGTTGTTCTAGTGTTAGAAAAAAGCAAGAGGAACAAATATCCGTTAGTCGTAAATTGTTAAGGAAAACAACATACAGAGTTGATGTCCCTGTAGTAAGACGCCCTTACGGGAAAAGGTACAATGTCTGCCAGATCCTGGTCATATTCAATGATATACTAGAACAGTTACAACTTAACGAAAACCATGCATTATACACGTAAATAAAATTAAATCCATAACCAAAATTCAAAACTTTTCATGCCCAAACAAAGGAAGAATAGCGTAAGGCTGCATACTCGACCGCCTTCTTGGCTAAATTTTTCAGTGTTCTTCAGTGATGTCGTCGAATTTCCGTTCATCACCCTACTGATGATACATAATTATATCATTTACCAAGATTTTAAACCATTTTTCCAAGCAAGGAATTTCATTATTACTGTCCAGGGTATTTCTAGATGTTCAAGGACTCGCACAAACCCTCAATTACCCGTAAAGCTGTGCTAATCACACTAAGACGATTAGTTTTTAAACATTTTCTAGCGATGTCGTTTAGCCAAATAGAATGCGCCAATCATTGGCTGATCTATCGTGTACAAAAGTAAAATTTATAAAAACATTTGAATACAGCAGTAAGTTTTCACGTGGACTAAACAGTACAGCAACACTGCACTATCTGAAACCTTACAGGAAAGTTTATTTGTGTTCCTTTGCTGTTTTGACTTCGGATCAGTTAAGCCTTACCTTAAGCATCAAACGAGTTCGTTTTTGTTTTCTAATTCAGTATAATTGTTGTCACTGCAGTTTCTTTGTTTTATTTTAAAGTGTATTATGCAAACCCATATTTTTGTATTAAGTTATGAAAGTTGTGAAAATAACTTTGCTGTTGTGAAAATACCTTTAATGAAATAATAATAATAATATAATAATATATAGAGACGATGCTCGAGGCATCCACCCACCCAAATTCCCCGGCGGCAGATGTTAAGTGGAAGAAGTACCACCATTATTACAGTTGTTTTTTGCCGCATGAGGGAGGAAACCGGAGTACCCGGTGGAAACCCTCGTGCAACGGGCGGGAAACAACCGGAGAAAAACCCGTACATATACACTTCCCATCGCCAGGATCGAACCCGGGTCTGTACGAAGCCAGAGATGTACACTGGGACCAGGACGCCTATCGAATCTGACGCCCCAGTGCTCGCAGCTACCCGTGCACCCTAAAATAAATACTGCTTATATATTTTAGCTTAAATTGTTGTCATGCTTTATTAAAATATTTTTCAGATTACCGAATGCTCCTCCTTTCATGTGTCCTTGGCAGCTTTTCCATATGTCCAGTCAAGATGTTGAAATCAATGGTGGGACATTTTCAAGCTTCAGAAAATGCAGCAAACTTTGATTTTTGTCGTAAGTTAAAATCCAAATTTTGGATATGCTCATTTTAATCTACACTTCACATAGTGGGAAACCTGCACTAAAGTCAGATCACCTGGCTCAAGAGCCGATGTTATATCACTTCTCCAGAACCGTACTGGCCAAGTCAGACTTCACCGTCAGTCTGTTGTAGTGACAATGTGTTAAAGGGCAATTACATCCATTTTGACATGATGTTTTACTTTTGGATCACTTACGCAATAACTAAACACAAGAATTGTGGTAGGAATACGTTACGTCCGTCCGATACAACAATTTAATTACTGCATCACCAAAACACGAGACGGAGACCGCCATTGTTTTGCTGGAACGCGCAAAAATTAATGCCGACAGACGGTGCTCATTGATTTCGACTCGCTGCCGATTGAGATGTTGGCTGTGAGTAGCTCAAATGTCTGACGGCCTTAGCTCAAATCGACAGCTAAGGCCGTCACACGCTAGAGCTACTCACAGCCAAACCAGCTCTCTCAATCGGCTGCGAGTCGAAATCGATTAGTACCATCTGTCGGCATTAATTTCTGCGCGTTTCAGCAAAACAATGGCGGTCTCAGTGTCGTGTTTTGGTGATGTAGTACTTAAATTATTGTGACGGACGTATACGTAAAGTATTCCTACCGCTATATCCAAAAGTAAAACATGCATGTCAAAATGGTTGTAATTGCCCTTCAACAAAGACTTCGTTCTCATTGTTCACCAAGATTCCAGTGCAGGATCGTCTGTTGTCCATGCAAGATGACAAGTTTCCTGTGTGTGTGACAAGCTTTCTGTTTAATTCCGGTTGTCCTTTTGAAATGTTGCCTCACTTGCAGACCCACACCAGCACTTAACACTTTCGGGACCAGCGATTCTTGGCAATATTTCAAAAATCGTTAAAATACGAAGGAATGTACTTTAGGGAGAAAACAAGGCATCAAATGAAAGATCCGAATGTGCACTTTCACACATATAGGCTATCAAAATTTGTATTCGTGATAATTGGTCTGTTCCTAGATTTGTTGTGTGCACCTTTCGTGCACACAGTAATTGCATGTTTATTGCTGTCATCCTTTGCCATTTCATGTGTGTTAAACATCATTGCTCTGATTCGTTGTTACAAGGTGCATCTTGCACCTATCAGTTATTGTTAGCCAATAGTAACAAGCCATGTGATTTAACATGTTCTTACATTATAAACCAAAGTCTCATAGCAGAAATGAAGCAACCGCAACGACCCCCGGAAGGGGAACAATGAAAACGTGCGAGTGTGTCAATTCTTTGGCATGAAGTTGAAACTGGGACGTTGTTGCCCTGAAAAGAAGTTGAAATTGGCACATTGTTGCCTCGACTAACAATTTGCTCTAACAATTATCCTTCTAACTAAACACCGTGGTAATCTCAAGGGCATGTGTTACATGACGTCATGCACACTTCTTTTTCACACGGTACGTATCGCTTAAGCCACAGCGAAAGACTGGGATGGGGGGGGGGGTCAAAGTGAGCTGTTACTATTAAGCATACAATTACGCATTAAGTGAACCTAGAAGAGAGTAAACAAACAAGCACGGGACCCGGGAGCCGGGTACGTGTTCAACTACGTCTAGCAAAGAGGAGAAAAGGAAGGAAACCAACACCAAGGGTACAGGTAGGTTTCTTACGTCGCTTCATCTTACGTTGGTTTACCTTACGTCGACTTGAACTCACATCGCTTTAGGAGAGAGGTGGTTACACGGAGGTTGTAGTTGGAGTGAGTTAAAACGACAGCGGGGGTTCCTGCGTCACGTTTATGTAATCCCCCCATCAAGCAAACCCCTCTTTATTGCCAAGACCCCATTCAGCCAGCTGGCTTTCCACTTCGTTTTAACGAAGTGACAGGTGGCCGTCCTAGTTTCGTGACGTTTACGTGCGCACTTTTCAACCAATCACAAGAAAGCAGTCCTTAGAGCGACGTAGAAAATGGGTTTTAGGTGGGTACACGTAGGTTGTTAAAGCGCTCCAACTCCTTACGTCGACGTATCGAGGTGGTTTGAGATAAAGCGACTTGAAAGTGGGTTTAGGTGGGTACACGGAGGTTCTTAAAGCGATCTAAGCACTACATCGACGTAAGCTACGTCGACGTAAGATGAAGCGACGTAAAAAACCTCCGTGTACCCTCAGTCCAAGAGGAGAGGGAGAGGACGGGATAAAAGGAGGTGGAGAGGGAGAGGATTGGCGGAAAGGGGGAGTGTTACACAAACAAAAATCGACTGTTGCAGTGAACGATCAGGCAGCACCGAACAAATACTGGGAAACAACCACGGGTCAAACAAATCCCCGGGCAAAGCCGGGTACGATGCTAGTAAGTTATAAATGTATGTGCCTAGCTCTTATTAAAACAACCAGTTACTAGACGTCAACACGAGTGCTTGAGCCCTTTCTTTTAGTTAGGTTAAGTTGCTTTGAGCAACCAATAATATGTAAGTCCAAGTACATATCAATAGTAATGCGTATATATGATGCCGAAACGAGCTAAAAATGTGCCCACATACCTAGCAAAAATTCGCCTAAAACTCGCTGCTGAAATGCACCAAAGGTGCCCAATTTACCAATTTAGCAACTAAAAAATGTAACAGCAAATGTGAAACTTAACACGAAGTTTCTAAATCATTTATTTCTTCTTCAAAACCCTTTCCAAAGAAAGCATAACTTTGGGATAAACGCAGCCTCAAACACGCAATATCCGCTCCAAGAACGAATTGGTACAAACTTTTTTTTTGGCATTTTTACCGCTAATTTTTATTTACTTACACTATGCATCATACGCATTGAATATTTAGTAAATTCAAGCTGCAAAGTTTACATGTACACGCAGACCGCTAGCTCATTCATGCTGGCTCCCAACGTGGGTTTTTTAATTTGAAAATTTTTTTTTTTTATTTATCAAGAAAAGAATGTAGTTACACAAACAGCATATCAAATTTCAAAAATGCAAATGATAAATTACAGCCATAAAAAAAAGGGGGGAAAATGACAAACAAAACTGTTATTAACTGTAACAGCAAACAAAAAAAAAAATCACAAAGAGGAGCACCCTCTTTGACGACCCTTTTAAAAGGGGAGAAAAAAAGTAAAAAAGAAGAGATAGAAAAAAAAGAAGTTAGAGAAGAAATAGAAAAAAATAGGGGGAACATACATTTAAAAAAATAAGGATGAAAATTTAAAAAAAGATATAGATAAAATAAAAATTCGAGAGTCCTACACTGTCAGCTGATTTTCCACGTTTTCCAGAAGATTGACAAAATTTAAGTTGGTTTTAGATTGCACCGTCACTCCACGAGTTTAAGTTGGGAAATTTCAAATTTTAAAAGGAGAAGTGAAGACTTTAAGTTTTTGCCAATCTGCGTATGTAAATGACCCATTTTGCAATTAGCAAACAAAAATCAGCAACTGCAGGATGGCAAGAATTACAATTAAGACCAAAAAGGAGCAAAAACCCTGGTCAGTTGAAAACCTTCCATTTGGCCACATGGGCCAACCCATCACTTTTCGAAGTCGTTCGAAGTCGTTCAAATTGGTACAAACTGCTCGAAAACATGTAGCACGGGGGAGGTGGTGACATCTGGCGGCAGTTTTGAAAAGTAAACACTACTGGCTAGTTCCAGACATTCAGGTTCTTCCAAAACGCCACACATGTGCAAAACAAACCATTCGCTGCTGTACACAGTTTGGTACTGCCAAAATACAGAACACTCCATAGAGCTGTAATACAGCAGTCCAAAGGCAAAACGAGAGTCTAACGAACTACTTTTAATACTTGCTTGTACACATTTATTACGCAGCAGATGTTCCTATTATGTAAACTTACTTTTTTCACCTTTCGTTCAAAACATCTCCGTTCAACGGAAGTGACATCATTTCGAACGCGACTGAGGGCTTTGCTGAGGGATTGTGGGATCGAACCATCGAGCAGCTCGCAAAGGTGGTTGATTTTTACGGAATTGTGAGCATGCGCGAGGCACGGTTTATCGACTGACCCTGGATGGAGACAGACATCAGTCGCTTTGAAAGGTGACGTCGTCTCCCTCGCCAGACACTTTTTGAACGTTCTGTTGAGGTTTCTGTGCATTTAAGGTAGGCCTACCGAACTGTCTTCAGAAGTGTGTGTCCGGCTCGTACACATGTGGGTCGTTTTTGGAAGAACCTCTTGGTGACAGGCAAATGGTACAGAAAATATGGACGTCAGAAAACGGATAAACGTGGGCTTGGTTTTTCTGGACTTGTAATGCAGCCCGAGATATTACGGGCGAAGACTATAGCCAGGTTTATTAAAAGATAATGTAATTTTAAAAGACTTTATTAAGCGTTCATGCATAATATTTACTATGAAATTGTCCGTAACAAACTGTTGACAGTTATTACAAGCGCATATTAAGTACATACATGGATGTCACAACTTTGAAGAATTTGTTTGTTTTCCGATGATTCCACTATTCTCACCTGGTATAGGAGTTTGTTCTTGCAGAATTACCATTTGGGTAAGATATTCTCTTTTCAGATGGTCTTCGCTTTGCTGGTCTTTCCCAGTAATTGATAAAGTAAATCACCATATAAGCCAAAGTCATCAAAATGGTAACGACTGCAGTTGTTGCCAGCGCAACCACATCCATCAGAAAGTACTGGATGAAATTGAGTTCTGCTGCAGCAGGTGTCAAGTGGTGCCCTCCGTCGTGGCGAATTACGTATTCTGCCCAATAGACCGCTCGATCTACTGGTTTTTGAGGTTGGTCACGGAAAATAGATGAATATTTTTTCATGTTGGCAGTGTATCTGAAATGTTGTAAAGAACCAAAATAAATAAATGTGCTTCAATAAACCCATAGCAACATTATGAAACGAATATCACGTCAAACGTTTTGACCAATAATATTGTATGCTGCTATAACAAGAGAAGTTAATATGCGTCGATTAATTCAGTTGCCAGGCCTGAATCGGCCTAATTTATTGTGAAGCAATTCGGATATTGTAAAATCACACTAGTGTAAAATAAAAATACGACAATAAAGGAATATACAAACTACGCAACCGTACACCCTAAAAATATTTGGTTCAATTCCTTGACTGAAAATAGGGCTTTGATTTGTTGCCTTCTGGTCAGCACACTTGTTTTTGGTAGGCTGAGCTGAAGCATTCGATTTCGTTAGAGATTCGTTTTCAGAGATTCATTACTAACCAGATAATATTGTGTCAGATAGGAGTGCACATAGTAGAAATATTTCTTGGAGGTTTCGTCCAATTACAATGATCCTAAACAATCTTAACCTGAGATACAATCAAACTAGAGATCACATTAAAATGGCCCAAAAATTTGACACGAGTGCATAGTGCCACTAATAACACAGAGATCATTTTTTTTTGGGGGGGGGGGGGGTTGAGGGAAGCAGATACGATTTCGGTGTTGTTCTATTGTTTACTGCCAGAGTTGTATTTATCACGAACAACCTGCGAAACTGAACGCACTGGTTGACTTTGCGATTTCATGATCCTATGCAACCTTACAGCAATACACTGACTGCGTTACGGGAGGAGCATGCTCTTACGGAAAGCAACAATCACTTGCGTTATTCAGTGACGTCATCATCAACTAGGGGTACAAACGGGGGCAAACAGGACGAAACGCGTGTTGTTACTACGGTGGATTGTTGGGACAAACACCAATTTGTTTTCTACACACTGAATACTTTCATGAAACCGGAACTTCGGCTTTCCAACAACAGATAACACACACCACAATCTTGTTCCGGTTTCATAAAAGATTTGTGTGTGTAGGATAAAATGTTTGTATGTGTCCCAATAAACCACCGTACGTTGCAATCACGCAGCTTAAAAATGGCCGGCAAACTACAATAAGGAGAGCAAGAGAGAGCGAATTTCGTGAAGGTTAGCAGTGACATTTGCCGCCATACTGGCACCAGATTGGCACCAGTATGGGTTTTGGAGGGCATAACTACAAGGTGCACTTCATAAAAATAAAGGGAAAAACAACGGAAGATCGAATTTCTTAGGCTTAAAATAACGTTGTTTTCTCCAACAACAAAAATCGCGCGTTTTAGGTCGAAGAAATCACTCTTCACAGCATCGGCTTCACTATGACGCTCTTCTGTTACTCTCTGTAGTGCCCCTTGCAGCTAAAACATTAAGGCTCCAGCATAGAGATAAACACAATAATACTACGTCGTGTCACTGCTCTATATTGTGTTTGCTAACATTTGCCATATGCGGTTTGTGAAAATACTACGAATTGTTTAGGCAGTTTGCGATAGCGTAATGTTTATTTGCCGGCATCTTTGAACTCCAATGTGGGCCGACTGAAGCTACGATATCCAGCATCATGTTGTGTGTGCTTATGCAGCCCTCGTCAAGCGATGCGCTAATAACCCGTCTGTGATGTTACGTCGCGACCATTGCGAATGTAAGAGTTTCTATCCCGTAATGCAACAATGTCCCATTCAACAATATGACCTGGCAAAGGGATGCAAATCACGTCATCAGCACTTTCCTAAACTCAGCGAATCCCCCACCACTCATCAACGTTGTTCCTATACACAGGATGGATTTTCAGATTCCTAAGTGTGACGTCACTGCTGAAACATTGGATTCCTCGTGTCCTCACGGCCATGTTTCTGATGAATCCCCATAGCACAAAGATAGGGCAGTAGCGGATCCAGGACGAAATTTTATAGTGTCCGCGGCCTATCTTGAGTTCGCCCCAGAACGAACACAGATAATCCATTGTATGTTTGCAGAGTGCCTTGTTGATATCCAAGATGGTTACAAAAACAATGGCGGCCGTCGATTAAAGCCGCCCCCTCCAGAAAGACGTAGCCGCTCGTAAAATACCTTCAGGACTAAAGATACGCTGCGCACACAATAGGAGGGGCGATTTCGCATCAGCTATAGGGGTCGAAATCATAATTTTCCTATCGTGGTCCTACTTCACAAATTTTAGGGGACTGGCGGTGGGGGACGGAAGCAAAACGCCTAATTGTCGGACCAGAAATCTGTTTTTGCACGGGCAGTTTGTTTGAATGCCGAAATGACGCTTGGTGAGTAGATTGTTAATATTTATAAGCATGTTACTTTTAACCAGATCAAGTAAAGATAATATTGTTAAATTTATATCTTGACTGTATATGTGTAATATTTTCTATATTGTTGTTTGTACTCCGTACCATGCCTACGTCATATAATGCCCTTTGGGCACACTGACATCGTAAATAAAGTTAAAGTTAAGACTTACTTAATGGTCGCTCTTTTTTCACTGTTTTTTTTTTACCAGTAAAACAGAGCTGTTTGTACCCACCAATTCCTGTTCGAACTAGAAATTATAGGCATAATAAATTCGTTTTATTCTTAGAGATTTTTCGATAACTTATTCGATTCTTCATGTCGTCGATTTTTGTCTACGTAAAAATGGATTGCTCTTCTGCTATAGCCTAAAAATTTGGAAATATTTCTGAAACAGTAGGGTAAAGAATTAACAATTAACTTGCGCATAGGTTTTTTTTTACGTTGGTTTCGTCTTTTTATTTCGCTTTCGGCCGTTTTTGCATTGCGCATAGTATAACAATGGACGAAAGCAAACTGAAAGTGGACGAAAGTAAAAAAAAAAAAAGGACGAAACCAGCATAAAATAAACCTATAATTATGATGATTTTGTAAAGTGTGCCTCTGTCTGTGTAGGGAATCATTATAAATATATGCAGTTAGTGAAGATGATTTCAATTAAACAATAATGCTGTATTATCAGCTCATGAGTCTGATTCGGTTTTAGGAGGGGCGATCGCTTTCCCCCCCCTCCCCCCTTTGGATCCGCGCCTGAGATAGGGAACCTGCAGTTTCTCTTCGCTAGGAATATTAACGTAACCATATAGTAAGTAAATGGTGGCGATTTTCGTCAAACAGAACCATCTCTCCCCCCCCCCCCCCACACACACTAAGTTAAAGAAGGTAACAATTCACTCTACAAAGAAATAAAAAAATTAAATAGGCACAGCAACACCCTTGACAATGCAAGCATGATGGAGAATACACACTCATTCAAACACTAAAGCATCGAGTCCATTCCTAAAGACTGAAAGCATGACGTTACTTTTGATGGAAGTGGCGCAATAGGGTTGGATCAGCATCTGATATGTCTAACCAGTTTAGAAAAGATCCTTGAATCATGGACGAGATATCACTAGGCAAACTTGGCAAGGATGTGATAGTGAGATGAGTGCATAGTAGTATGGTGAGAATTAAATAAGCAAGAAAGTTACATGCAATCTTTTTTTTTAAATCACTTTTAAACATTAGGGTGAGCAAACAGTACACTCAGTATGCCCATCCTGTTTCTCGTACCAACCCGTACTGGAGTGAAATCAGATTATGGTTTGCTGTCTTCATCAAACTCTCCCAACTGGCATTCCTTAACAAATTTTGAACAAGAAGTGATTTTGACAAAATGCCCTCCGATAATTCATTCAACTAAAATTATGAACTCGCTGATACGTGCTTCCAATTTCGAACTTAAATGTCAGACTGCCTGAGCGGGGAATCGAACCCCCAACCTTTGAAATCAAAGGCCGAAGTCCTAGCCGCTCAGTCATACTGACATGACCTTGTCAGTATGACTGAGCGGTTAGGACTCCGGTCTTTGATTTCAAAGATCGTGGGTTCGATTCCCCGCTCAGGCAGTCGGACATTTAAGTCCAAAAGGCAACGTAAATAGGTTTATTTTTAACACTTATCGAGCCCAATTGGCTTTCTGTCCCGTTTATATCCAATTTCGAAAACAACTGAAATGGGAACAGTAGTCGAAAAATCTTCGTCAACTACTGCAGTTGCTTGGCATGACCACAAATAGGCAAATCTTAATGCGGTTCAAGACGAACGTTGTTTCAAAATTTCGAATGGCCTAACTAATTTTTATTACTCGATACTGACACTGTATAAGTCAAAACCAGCCCTATAGGCCTAGACCTATAAATGTCAAAAGTATGTACCTGTCGTCGTTCAGAATACGTTGAATAGTACTGAAAATTGAATCTTCAGTCAGATTTTTCAGATCCAAAGCTTCCCCTATTCCCAGTTCACGTATCCGAGCGACATTGCCAATCTGGTCGTAGAAGAGAGGAATTCCAATCATGGGAACGCCGTGGTAAACAGATTCTTGAGAGCTCAGAAGACCTCCGTGAGTGATAAACAAGCGGGTTTGGTTGTGACCTGGAACAGTGATTAGCAGTGATTTTCAAGATACAGCTCAAAACTTTTAAGGTTTGGCCTCAGCCTCCCAATTTAGAATTGGGAGATCTAAAATGGACTGAAATCGTGAAACTACTATTGTCTTCTTGCCGTTAGGACATATTTTACAACACTCCATACAGAACAATCTTCTTGCTAGTTGCATAAACAAGTAATTTTTTTTTTTGCGCGGGTGGATTGAGGGCGGACAATTTTACGCCCCCACCTTGCTAGAAAACGTACGACTGCTTTATTGTACGATTATTTTTCTTACTTTACTAATATAAATTTCGGTTTGTTTTACACCTGCCCCCCCCCCTCCTCCCCTCAGGTAATTTACGTCGCTGCTAAATGCCTTACACGCTGCTTCTTAGCTAATTTTATAAATATGGCTGCACAGATTGTACTTTCTAAAATTATCACCAAAATTAGTTGGCTATTTCGGTGTAATCACAGGGGCTCGTCACAATATACGCGTACGTGCGGGCCAACAAACAACGCGCGCCGCAACACAGAGAAGAAGAAGACAACAACGCGCGGAGAGAAGAAGAAGAAATGTTGCTGCGAGCGTTGTTTGTTGGCCCGCACGTACGCGTACATTGTGACGAGCCCCTGTGGGTGTAATGGACCATGTCTTGCACGTTTGGCGATGCCATCGGCGACCTTTGAGTCCCTGGCAGGTCTAACCACGGTGGTAAGGCATTCGTGTCCCCAAACCTCCTACCATCACCATTCCTTGACCATTTTATGTACACTGTACTTACATGTAATCGTGGCTGGCTGTTACGTGACCTGTTGGTCCTTGCCAGGCCCGTTGCTATCGCAACAAATACTGTTATTATTATATTTTTCTATATGTTTCCCCGTTGTCTATACAAAAAAAAAACGGATTCTCCAGTCGGTCAAAACCCAGTTTGGGCTTCCCAGTGCATAACCACAACCCCAATGAATTCACATATTATTTGTTTAGATTTGGCACATCGTAATGTGTACAATTACACCCAAGAACAATATTCTTCCGTGAAAGATCAACACGACACTTCGTGGCATTTGATGTTTGTTCAAAAGTTCGTCGTTGTCGGTGATCACAAAACTGTTAGTTAGATACTAAAGAATATTGAATATGTAATGTTGAGGTCCTTAGCCAAGCATCAATTGGCTGCCTGACAGGATTTCAAAGGTAATTTTTTTAATTTTTTCTAAACCTTATGGTTCGTAAAAGTGACACAAACTAATAATCGAAAAGCGAATTCAGAACAGCAGGCATTTCCAACATTAATATTGCAAAAAGGCTCAGTAGCGCTAATACGAGCATTAAGTTATTTTAAAACCTTTGTTGTGACAATAATGATTACACGCACGGTAAAATAACGCAAAAACTTGATATTCCGCGGCTCAGTAGGCGACTTTATCAAAAGAAACAGTAAAAATCACACCTTCATCATTATGTACATTTAAAGCACCATCCCTCTCTTACTTAGCAAAAACAAAATGGATTTCCCGCATTGCCAGTTTTTGACCAATGACTGTTTACAGTAGTGGCCAAGGTTCGTACATTCCAATGAAATTTGTCGTCAATGACCCACGAAATATCAAGTTATTGTGTTGATTTGCCATTCATGGAATCATTACTGCTACATGGAATTATTATTGTTACAACGAAGGTTTTAAAATAACATATGTTTGCATTGGTGCTGTTGAGGCTTTTTACAATATTTATATAGAAGCGCTTGTTACTTCTCAAATAGCGGTACCAACAAACTAACAGCGGACTTGTAATGTGAGCTAAGTTCAGCACTCGTTTACATCGTTAACAATATGCATGGGACAATATATCAAAGTGAAACGAATTAGCAACAAAAAAATAGACTCGATGTTGTTGCAGTACGATTAAAAAAATTTGATTTGTGTCCGGTTGTGATGGTTTTGTGAAATCGTAGTTTGCCCTGTAAGCGTACGTCGGGGCTAAGACCTCAAATGCGGCATTCTGAATTCGTGTGAAAGGTATACATTTTCAAGCAACAAATTGCTTATCTTCACCGCATCCTTAGCTTCTAGTCCTTATCTATTCTTTCTTCCCCTAATGTGTATTAGTTTACAGTCAACAATCGATACACAAATAATCAACTTTACAGCCACGGAGAATCGGACATACTGTAATCAACTACGGGAAAACACCACCTTACCTAACAAGTCTTGTTGGGGTAACCAAGAAGTTATCATCACATTCGGTGGAAGATCTGAGATAGGTTCTTCGAATTTCCAAAATACCACTTGCTTCAAGCGAGCAAAGGCTGCTAGAAATCCGTTTCGAATTTTTGGTGGCATATCCTTTGCTGGAACGAATGAACCCATTGTGAAAACAATTGCGCCGTGCCCTTTGGATTTCTCGATGAAATCAGAAAACTCCTGGAATAAGTAGTGGTATTAGTATTTATTTTCCAACTCTTTGAAGTTCTCACTAGAATGAAACGGGACCTTTACAATACACATTTTCCGTAATAAAAATACAACACTTAAAACAACTGTAAATGTTGTAGCAATTATTTAATGTATAGTAAACTATTTCTGTACCAGTGTTTCACTTCTTGCGTAGACGTACGTCCTGGCATGGAAAGGGTTAACTGAGTCCAACAACAAAGCAAGCGGCACCGGTCTTTTGTACAGTTCCTCCACTTCCAATGTTGAGGTGCACACCTCTATCACGCACTACAACGGCTATCTCTATTATACTAATCTAAAAGCAGTAACCACCACAATTGCCGGTTAAAAAGGTGTTAGCTTTTAGGCCTATTTTACATTTTAGGCGTAACTGTCAACTTTTTGGCCTAATTTTAACCAACAGTTTTAATTTCTTAGTAGCAGCTAACAGAGATTTAGATTGTATAGTAAGCTTATTCATTTTTGCGGTTTTAATTTCGTAAGTAGCAGATATGCTTAATGGAGAATTTGGTTCGACGGTAAGCCTATTCATTCATTCAACAGTGCGACGAGACTGTTTTAAACGAAGCTAAAATCCATTCGTTTTTATTATGTGTTACCTTAGGATTTCAATTCGACGATCAAAGGACTTATTTAATTTAGTCAGGTCGAAGAAGTTTATTAGCTGTAAGGAACTAACGATGTTTTAATTTGCCATGTTATTTACCTAACTTCTCATACTGAATCTAACGTTGTAAACCGTGGTCGTCTCTATCAGGTGTAAAGGCTTAACGTTAGAAATTCGACGCGTCGTCCAGTTAGCCACCGATTCTGCCACCAGTCGCGCTACTTACACCCCAAAAATGAACTGCTCTAGCATGCGGACTGAACTGTGAAAGATGCGTGTGACACGCGATAGGCGGATTTTAAACTTAAAACACTGCATTGACACCAAATTATTAAAATTTAACAACAATTGCTTCATGCTACGTACCTCTTTTTTCACTCGACGACAAAACAAAGCCTCCGGAGGTTTAATTTCATGAATTTCAAGCAGAAGAACAACCAAGGTACGTGTGTATTGTACTGTATGATAAGCTACGGCGTTTTCAATTCTCATTAAAGATGTGTTAAACGATCCTTTGACGTAGCAGTAAATCGTCCGAAGACTTCAAGAATACTCACCATTACCGTAAAATAATGTTCGTTTAGCGCTGCAACACCGGTAAATCAATAATGAGAAGATACCACGTTTTTGTGCATCTCGCATACACTAATCAATGCTACGATTGGGGTTTTTCGTTCTTCGTGCTTTCAGTTCAGTGCAACGCTTGGACGACGCGTCTTGTATGCTACGTGAAACCGAGCGTTAAGTCTTTTAAATATAGGTATTCTTGATCAGGTACCGTTGCAAAATTGAAAAAAAAGCTACGGACGGACGGACAAAGTCGTTGCAATAGTCTTCTCAGACGGTACGGCTGTACAGAAGACTAAAAGGAGCTTCGTGAGGTTGCCCTGGTAACCCCAGTAAGGCGAGCAAAGAACAGGCAGGTTGTTGGAGGCTTGGTCCACGAACCAAGAGTTTGCTAGATCGAGTTGCGTTACCAACCAACAAATACAAGGGGGTTTAAAAGAGGACCCCCCCCCCTCTGTGCATACGTCTGGAGCGGAAGGTGTTAAGCCTTCAATGGATGGTTGAAATATAAGAGCCCATTCAAATTGCAGCTAATTCTACGATGACCACTATGAACATCGCTATGGGTATCTCGTTAAAACAGCGCGGAAGTAACGGCGCACGACAAAACAGCAACGTCATATCAGCGCAACGACTATAGTATAGCGCATGACACATCAGCACACAACAAAACAATGTGACGACATAACAGCGCAACGACAAATAGCTTGGATATAACAGCGTGCGACAAAACAGCCCAAAAAGCCTTTTAAAAACGATGGCGTTTCGAGAATTGTCAATGCTCTCTTCGGATCAAAGTGCAAAGCTAGTGTTCCACAATTTGCACACTCAACTAAAACCAATTGACTAAAACCAATCATATCAAAAACCGAAACTGATAAAAGGGGCTCCCAAGTTCCGAATGGTTCGACCCTTCAAAGGAGTGATATCAACACACCAAAACATTCACCAAGTTAATCGCACCGCTTAATAATTCGAAGGTTAAATTAAAACTAGAACATTGCTACTTTCGGTAGCAATATTCAAGTTTTCATTGAAGTTCCAAAGCATTATTCGGTGCGATTAAGTTGGCGAATGTTTTGATGTGTTGACATCACTTCTTTGAAGGGCCGAACCATTCGGAACTTGGCAGCCCCTTTTACCAGTTATGGTTTTTGATACGATATCACTTCTTGTTTTTAAATTATGTATTGACTCAACTCCACTACCGTGCAGATGTGTATTAAAGTACCACGTCAACAAGGAATTAGTTTTCAACACTTTGATACTACCTTTTGGCTATAGGCCGAAACATTT
>JAHWFP010118022.1:2982-18765 GCA_023313725.1 Lithobius niger | reverse complement strand
GACTTCCGATAAGTTCCAAAGCTTTTGGTGAACAGACTCTTCATCCATAGGAGTGACACTTGCCAGCTGTGATGATGGACTTTGTTTTTGCGTTTTGGCTATTGGTCGTCTGGGTGTGGTTTTCTGTTTCCCCGCTCCATGGGTTTCCCATGGAGCTCCTCGGCGCCATGTCCCACGTGGGATGGGAGCGCGTCAAAATGTAACAGTACATCAGCTTATGATTGGTGCATCTTACTTGGCTAAACGACATCACTGGAAAATGTTTAAAAACTAATTGTCTTAGTGAGCTTAGCACAGCTCTATACTGTCTACAGGTTATTCAGGGTTCTGCGAGTCCTTGAAAACCTGCAAATTTCCTGGAAGGTAATAATGACATTTCATGCCTAGAAAAGTGCTTGAAAATCTTGAAAATGATATATGTATCATCAGTAGGTTGATGAACGGAAAGTAGACAACGTGACTGAAGAAAACTGACAAATTTAGCTAGAAAGTAGTCGAGTGTGAGCCTTACATTATTCTTCGTTTGTTTGGGCGTGAAAAGTTTTGAAATTTGGGCTCTGGCTTTAATTATTGTATTTACGTGTATAATGGTTCTCTACAGCAGTAAGGTTTCACATGGACTAAACAGTGAAGCAAACTGCAGTATCTGAAACCTTACAGGAAAATTTATTTGTGTTCTTTTGCTGTTTTGACTTCGCATTAGTTAAACCTTACCTTATGCAACAAACGAGTTCGTTTTTGTTTTCTAATTCGTCCTACTTTGGCATACCATGCAGTTTACGTTAGCTTGTTTTAGTGATTTTTATCTTTATCAGTTACGGTTTGCAGTTTTGCACAAACCAATATGGAAACAAACTCTTTAATCTTCAGGCTAAGTCTTACCGCTGGCGTTTGCTGATTGGCATTGTTGCATAATAACAAACGTTTAAAACTATGTAAAACAATCAATTTGGTCGCTTAGAGCTCCCTAACCTCTGAACCACTTGACGAATGAAAAAAAAAGCCTTACGGAAAGGGCACATCTACAGAGCAATACCTATAAAAGGAGCTAAGAACCAGCTTTGTAGGATCTGTAAAGTGTGTGTAGCGGAAAAGTGTTGCGCAAAGAAGAAGACAAAAATTCCAGCTCAAGTCCAAATGTCTAACATGACAAGTTGGAAATTAATAAAAGTTGGAACACACGATCACCAAGTCCAACCGAGCTTATATACTAAATTTGAGTAGAAAATATTGAAATCCAGTGGAGAAATTAAGTAGCGAAGTTTCGGCTTTAAGATGGGAGGTTCAAGGCAAAACCTTACAGTAAAGGCTACCTACCACCCTTACTCCAGAACATAGGCCTATATGTAGCTCGACCCATCAACCAACAGCAACAACAACGAACAATCACTCCTAGCAAGGAAGAGCAGACAACATTTCTTTTCAGTCAACTATTATTAAATGTCATCTCAGTAGTAAACAGCACTCATATTTTAAGAAAATACTTTGAAAAAATCAAATTACCCTAAAGAAAGCTGTAAAGTCAAGTTTAAATTATATTCCCAATATTCCCTAAATTCGCCCCCAACTAACCATTTAAGCTAGTACGTTTTACACTCAGTAAACATTTTTCTAAATCGAGGCCTGTTTGGGGGGTTTAAGGTAACCCTATTAGAGTACGCTAACCAGGCGTTGTTTCCGTACCTCTTGAAAGACATTGATTGGACCGAATCCGTTCAACGTAGTTTCACACGGCCACTCGGGTGCCTTTGTGCCGTACCTCACCTGGTGAAATTTTGACGACTTGATTTAGACTACCTCGAACTTAGAAGATTGCAGGCAGACTTTTCTTTATTTCTGCTTTACTTTAAGTAGTGTTGGTATAGATTGCACCGATTTTTAAATTACGGGACTTTATTGCAATACCAAGGGACACAAACTTAAGAGCTGGTTGTCAGTCGGTCAATGCTTGATTGTCGTCTTCATTTTTGTGCGAAATTATGCTTGAACGAATTGTCGGAACAGCCTGTAATCACAGGATCACTGATGAGTAGAGTGGTTAAAATAAATGTTTTTTTTTTATTTCAAATCATAATACTGCAGAAAGGTTGGTCCTTGATCTCCTAATTAATATCCAATAAGAAAAAAATCTGTAAAAATTTTTAGAGGTGCCTACCTGGGCCAAAACTTTAACATTATAAGTCAATGGGAAAATCGCTAATTCCGAAAAAAATTATTTTTGACTGGGTTGAAATATAGGTTTTTACATTAGCTAATTTGGTCCTCTCAGAGACCACTAAAAGTAGCCAGAATTAAATAAAAGTAAATATTTTTCCCTAAACTTATTTTTACGGCGTAAAATCGGCAAAAAAATGTTGTTTTTTTTCCCATATTTCGGTGGTGGCTTCATATAGTGGTGTCTGAGAGTACAAAATGTAAAAAGCTGGATTTTAAATAGTGAAAATTATTTCTGCGGAACCAGCGATTTTTCCCATTGACTTACAATGCGATTTTCTCATTGACTATGGGAAAAATCACATTGTAAGTCAATAGGAAAAATAGCTAATTCCGCAAGAAAGAGTTTTGACTAGTTTAAAATCCAGCTTTTTACATTATCTCATTTTGTACACTCAGAGACCACTATATGAAGCCAAATTCAGAAACAATTTTTTGAAAACTATGTGAATAATCAGCCACTCCCCCCCCCCAAAAAAAAAAAAAACAGGTGGGAAAAAAAGCCAGATGAAAAGAAAGTCAGATGGGCACCTCTAAAAATGTTTTTTAGATGCTTTTCTTTATGGGATAGTGATTAGGAGTTCAAAGACCAACTTATTTGCACTATTACGAGTTGAAATTGAAAAAAAGAACTTTTCCGCACAGTTGTCACCACGCCAACATTACCGCATTCCAACATATAACACTAAAGCTGAAAAATCCACGGTCGACGAAAATGACACTAGCCTTCAAAGAAAAATCCTGATCATCGGAGACTCACATGTGAGACACGTATTCCCAGGTGCCAGAATCAAGCAGATCTCGAAATCCATCACTAATATTGTGAAACAGGAAGAAAACGTCACAGGAATTATCTTATGCCTGGGTACAAATAACGTGCGTACAGACTCCCCTGGTGAAATTGCAAGCAGAATTGGTATACTCGTCGACGAAATTACGTATACCACCCCAAACACACGTATTAGCATCGTAGGCCTGTTCCCTAGTTTGAATAGGTTTAGAAGATTCGATCGGGGTCAATTAACGCATCTTGTGAAATGTAATGGTTACTTACAGACTGAATGCAAAACAAGACGACTTGGCTTTATTTCACTCTGGCATCAGATCTGTGATGATGTAAATCTTCTTGCTTCGGATGGACTACACCTCTCGCACACTGGAAAGGCTGTCCTGGAACGAACTATTTCCACTTACTGGACCAAATTTAAGTACCATGACGGGTTCTTCTCTAGTGAGGAAAACTAGAATGCAGTAATAGACATAATTGTTGTCCCACAGGATGCAGCGGTGGGAGCTATATATCCTGGAACGTTTCCAATAACATCGAAAGACAGATTGGTTACATATCTGTTTTTTTATGAAACTCTAGTCAAACAAGCAATCCTTTGTAGACATGGGCAGCCAAGGTTGGTGACTGATAGCAACCTTATGGATGGTTATATTCAGCGGGAGGGAAACCAGCTATCAGGTTGTCTTTTTAATGCTCAAAGTGCAGTTGGTAAACTTACAGATCCTAATATTGTTTTAATTGAGAAATCATTTGACATTGTTGTGATTGTGGAGACATGGTTTTATGCTTCAATAACGGATGCTATGATTGTGCAGGGCCACCCTTATTGTATATTTAGGAGGGATAGCGATAGCCGTGGGGGTGGAGTGGCTATCCTACTACGCGACAATATTGTCATAGGCCCAGTTATGTCATCGGAGTGTAGTGAATCATTCAGCATACTCCTCCCAGCGCATAAATTAAAGTTAACTTGTTGCTATCTGCCTTACGGCAAAGACAGCGTTCAGGTAAAAAATGTATGTAACTTTCTTCGATCAACTCAGGATAATGGCTACACAAATTTAATTTTGGGTGACTTCAATATGTCTTGCATAGACTGGAAGACATACAGTTCGACTGATATGCATCAGCAAAGCTTTTTGGACTATACTCTTGAATTGGGTTTGGTGCAACTGGTAACTGAGCCCACCAGGAATAATAATATTCTTGATCTGATTCTGGTAGATAATGAAAGATCTGTATGTGATCTACATGTTGGGCCTGGTCTCGGGACCAGTGATCATAATATGGTTCTCTTTAATCTAAATGTTGACGACCACCTCAAAACAGATATTCTCCGTAAACACCGAAAAAAAAAATAAACTTCGCAATTTTACGTGATAAACTTAGTAAAATAAACTGGAAATCTCATTTTCCTTGCACAAAAAGTGTTGAACACATGTAGAACGTATTCCATACCACTCTCACCAATTTGGTAGAACAATCGAGTAAAATTATCTGTTATAAATCTAACATAGAAAGGAGAATACCAAAGGAAATTAAGAAACTGCTCCGAACAAAAAAGAAACTCTGGAAAAAGTTTAAAATAGATAAGAAAGTCGATTCGTCCAATAAGGAAAACTATAATAGAGTTCGAAACAAACTGAAAATTGCATTAAAAAACCGTGAAATAATCAGGGAAAACAAAATGATACAAGAAGGAACCATTGGTTCTATTTACCGACATATTAGGCGTAAAACACATAATGCAACCAAATTGCCATCGCTCCACTTTGAAAATAAATTAATAACTGATGAGGTGGATAAAGCCAATGCATTCAATGTTACATTCTGCAAGAACTTTGTTGCAGACAATAATATTAATGATAATGCACTGATCTGTAATAGTCTGACTCCTACTAATATAACTGAGATGGACCCTGTAACATTTAATTTACAAACTATCAATGATAAATTAAGTAAACTTAAAACAAGTGCAGCAATTTGCCCTGACGGGTTCTCGTCTACTTTTTATAAGGCATTTGCATGCGAACTCTCATACCCTTTATTCATAATACTTAAATTGTCAATTGAAACGGGCAGTGTGCCAAATTGCTGGAGAAAGGCAAAAGTTGTTCCGATCTTCAAAAAAGGAAATACTGCTGAGCCATTCAACTACCATCCAATATCTCTAACATGTATCCCCTGCAGAATTCTAGAACGTATAATCAGAGATGCTTTACTGGAACATCTATATAAACATCAACTTGTTCCATGCGACCAGTTTGACTTCCTGCCTGGCCGTTCCACAACCACACAATTACTCAGTTGTGTTAGGGATTGGACAGACTCACTTGAAAAAAATATACCGGTTGATCTTATTTGTGTAGATTTTGCCAAGGCCTTTGATGCGGTCGTTCATTCCAAATTGCTCAGTAAACTTAACATGTTAAAAATAGGAGAGAAAACTTTTAATTGGATAAAAGATTTTGTGGCAAATAGGACGCAAAGAGTATATCGGTAGGAGAATCACTTTCGGACATTGGTAAAGTTACCAGTGGTGTACTACAAGGTTCTGTAATTGGTCCGCTCCTATTCATGATTTTCATTTCAGACCTTCGGAATGATGGCAGTGGTATTCGAATGCCAAAATTTGCGGATGATATAAAACTTTATGGTAGCGTAGAAAGCGATGATGACAATGAAACTTTGCAGCGTCAGATTAGCACCATCTACAATTGGTCAAATACATGGCAATTGCCTATAAATATCAGTAAATGTATTACACTACCTCTGGGTCGAAATAATGGAAACTTCATGTACGAAATAAATAACATAAATCTGGAAACTAAGCAAACCATTAAAGATCTTGGAGTACATATTTCGGCCAATCTCAAATTTACTAACCACTGCAATCATATTACGGCAAGAGCAAAACAAACTGGCTATCTTATTAGGCGCTGTTTTGTGTCGGGGGACGAAACGACTCTGATTAGGGCATTTATTGCATATGTGCGACCCATTGTGGAGTACACTAGTCCAGTTTGGTCTCCGTACCTTGTGAAGGACATTAAACTAGTTGAGAAGGTGCAGAGATCCTTCACAAAGTACTTGCGTGGTTGCAGAAACATGACGTATGCACAACGATTATCACATTTACACCTCGAATCATTGGAACGTAGACGGCTGGTGGCTGATCTCTGCCTTACTTTCTCCATGCTGAGGGGGATCATTGACGTGGACCCTAAGATTTACTTTGTGGTGCGAGGAAATACGTTCACCAGGGGCCACCGTCTTAAATTGACGGTACCTACAACAAAGAAGAAAAATTGTGCCAGATATTTCTTCTCTAATAGGGTTGTTGGCCCATGGAATAGCCTACCCCCTGAGTTGATCGAAGCTGGGAATCTAGGGTGTTTTAAGCGAGGTCTTAAAAAGGTGGATCTATCACAATTTATGATATATTTTTAATCCCAATTGTATTTTATTTTGGTTTAAACTTAAAAACTTAGACTGGTGTAAGTGGAATGACAATTTCCCTTCCTATGTCTTTTATTTTGTTTTATTATTTTTTTTTTTTTATTTTTAGTAATTTTATTATTTTTATTATCGTATTAAGATTGACAATTGGTTTTGGCCAAGCTTTAAACTACGATGCATTTATTTATTTATTTTTTTAAACATTGACAATGATACCCGGCTTTTCCCCTCATTTCTCCCTCACGTTTGGCGATGCCATCGGGGACCTTTGTAACCCTGGTAGGTCTAACCTTGGTGGAAAGGCATTCGTGACCCCATCCCAATACCATCAACCCATCCTCTGCAGCCGAGCCATCGTATTTGTTTTAAACTTTTAAACTGTTTAACTTTTGTAATTTTTAAATTCGGATGACAGTCAGTGACTGCCAGGTCCTTGCCATTCCGGTTGTGTTTGCAACGAACCTATTATTATTATTATAATTAAATTGAAAAAAAAAATTTTCATCCATACTTATGGGCTTTAAGAAAATATTTCGTACATGTCATCTTTCCAAATTTTACACACAATTTATGAGTAGCAACCGGTTAAACGGTACTATTAAATTGTTTAAAATATTATTGTAACATCAACGTAAACTCTGTTTCATCTTTTAAGTCTAGTTTTTATGTCTTGTCTGACGCCGAATTTTACCAGATCGTATCTTTTGTTTCTTTTCTTTTTTTTTTTTTTAGTACTATACTTATTTTTAAGTCTAACTTGGAGCCGATGTTAGTGTCAATTTTTCTCTTGTTAACATTACTGTTAAAAGAAATAAATGTGTTCTTATCATTGTAAATTACGAGTTGAGAATACGTAACATTTGAAAATAGTCCTGTTACTCTCCTTCATTACAAAATTCGTGAACTGAAGTCTACCATAACACGTACCTTTTCGTAGGTTACTTATACCATGGCAGCCACCGCACTCATTAGCACTAAGCAGGTTATGGCTTCCTGTTAGAAATCTCTTAATTCATCTGCTGTCTCGACACCTAACTTGTCAACCACCACAAGTTGAAAAGGATCAGTACGCAACGTTGCACGAGGATTTTTCACTCTACCGTTATCAAGCTTTTTGAACCACTCTGATTAACAGAATAAGAATAGGTTTGTAAATTTACTTAACCAGTTGTGTTCTTCAACTTCAGCCTATAATGAGGCAGACTGTTTGTCTGTTATCATACGGATTAGATATCTCTCTTCCCCCTTCTCATCCGTAAGGCAATACATTAGAAGATAAGAAAGAGATAATAAGTCAATATCTATCGCAAACATTAGGAAGGGTCCCTGGGTACACCAAGAAAAACGTGCAAGCACAGTTCGGTTGTTGGAGTCGTCATTTGCCATCCATGCGAAACCAAAATGGACATTGGACTTCGTGAGTGGGTGAAGCAATGACAAAGGTTCCGCCCTGACTGGGTAAAAACTCACGATAGCATAAAACGTTTTAGGTTTTATAGGTGAACAAGCCACCAAAATTAGTGCTGAAAATTTAAATAAACCTGATCGTTTATGTTATCGTGAGTTTCTGCCCAGTCAGGGAGCAATTTACGTTTTATAAATGAACAAGCCACCAAAATTAGTGCTGACAATTTAAATAAATCTGTTCTTTTATGTTATCGTGAGTTTCTGCCCAGTCAGGGGGGGGGGGGGGGGGCGGGATTGAGGCCAGTCAGGGAGGAACTTTTGTCATTTTACGTTTTATGGGTGAACAAGCCACCAAAATTAGTGCTGACAATTTAAATAAATCTGTACTTTTGTGTCATCGTGAGTTTTTGCCCAGTCATTGCGAAAACTTTTGTCATTGCGAAAACCAATGCGAATCCTTCAGTTGTTACAGTGTTATTGTTTACCAAATTATTAAAGTAAAAACCAAACAGTGCTAAAAGATAAAAACACAAACAACGTTTCATCAGGTATGCTTAATAAAATTAAAGCATGGCAAATGCCACTAAGTCATCGTATGTAAAAGCATCATCACAATAAAAATAAAAATAAAATAAAAGGGTACAATACCATCAATTTAAAAGGATAAAAACCACCAATTTCCCCTCGTAATACGAAGGTTGGGTGGTGCATTTCGGCCGCCATTTCTGCCTCTTCTGAGAGGGAAAATTGGTGGTTTTTATCCTTTTAAATTAATGGTATTGTACCCTTTTATTTTATTTTTATTTTTACTGTGATGATGCTTTTACATAGGATGACTTATTGGCATTTGCCATGCTTTAATTTTATTATGCATACCTGATAACGAAAATTGAAAATTTTCGAAACGTTGTTTGTGTTTTTATCTTGTAGCACTGCTTGGTTTTTACTTTAATAATCTGTTACCGTGCTTTTTTACTCCATTGTTTACCAAAGGCTGTCGTTACAGGCATGCCACAAACGATAATCCAAAAAGACCTTTGAGGAAATGATAGTTAGCGGATGTACTACTATTGGCCGTTTAAGTTCTCGATAGTTCTTTAAGTTTAGGAAATATTTTGGGACTTCTGGAATGTCCTCTGTAATTTTACTAGGTAGAGATATTATAGAAATTTAGCTCATCACACCTAGGAAGGCACCGTGGTATCCATGTGTATTTTTTCCATCGAGCGACTTAGCGAACCATGAGTATGATGAAAAGTCAGCGTCAATATTAAACATCGCTCATTACGTCTGTCCCATTTACGTTGAAGAATTTTGACGTTAATCGCGCACTGTACTCTTGTTTTGCTAAACCGTTTCCGGGAAAAGAAAGGCGCGGTATTTCTCCTTTGAGTTCCTTGTCACTCTAGGCAGTATAACGAAGTTAGTTTCCGTATTTGAGCTAATTTGGTGTATGTAGGTATCGAAAGAACAGGGTTGGACTAGCAGCTGGCAGCCGACTTTCAATTTATAAACCTCCTTGCACCCTTCTCCAAGTAGATGTAAGCTTATTGAAGAAATGTGATTTGACTACTTCAACACTCCAGCTTTGGTTTTTATTTGTACTGCTGCCACCAAGCTTCCTAGTGCTGACAACTAAAGGTTGATGTCTTTCGCTAATGTAAATAAGCAACACAGCATATGCCTTTGCATCTACATATTGTACTTTTGACACTGAATTTACGCTGTAATTACAGGAAACTGCCGCAAAATCAAGGGTGTTAGCTGAGTTAGGTCTTGCTTTACCAATTTTTGAATGCTGCACGTCCTTTCAACTCCTTTCTTTGAAATCTCCCACTCCAGGATTATCTGGAATTCCCAATAAGCCATACATCATGGTCACGCAGGTCTATTTCAGGTAGCCTTATAGAAAGAAATTTACTTTTGCTGTTGGTAACTCTTACTGTTCACAAGAATCCAAGAACAAAATCCAAGACACATATTTATCTATATGCAAAAGACATAACAAGGGGATGAGGAGTATAAGGCAGTGACACGACGTAGTATTATTGTGTATAACTCTATGGTGGAGCCAGTAACTGGATTAGCTGCAAGGAGCACTGGAGGGAGAAAGGAAGATCGTCTTATTGAAGCCAATGCCATTAGACTGGATTTCTTAAGCCTATAGTGCGCGATTTTTGTTGTTGGAGAAAACAACGTTCCTTTAAGCCTAAGAAATCCGCTCTCAAAGCACTGGCTTGACTAGAAGTGCCGTTTTTCCCGTTACTTTTTAATCTAGTGCACCTTGTAGCTATAACCTCCAAATGGTGTTTCGTAGCCAGTACGACGTCACATGGCGCTGCTCTATACAGAAGGTGCAAAAGCACCATATTTTATTATTTTTTTAAATTGAAGTGCTGTGAAAGCAAAATACATCATGGGTCTTATTCCGGAGCGGACGGTTTGTTTAAGTCTAATTCACCTTATCGAAAGATACATATAGTACTTAGAAAAACAGTAGAAAAAGTAGTCTGGTGACGCAAGCATGCTCCCCAGTTTAGTAAGAGTTTTGTGGTTAAGACATAGATTCGTCAGATCTGTAGATTTCTGAGTGTTTTCTTACCTATTGGTTTAAGGCAAACCCGTTTATTTACAAACGAATGACTTATTGCCTACCACACGGCAATTTTAATCCTGCGGAGTTAGACAATTACAAAATAAAGAAAGCAAATTTGGGAAATGATGGAACGTCGCGATTATTAAAATAGGTGATGTCTGCCGTACCTCACATGAATGAATCGATGACGCTAAAGACGGGACTGCAAAAAAAAAAATCATCTGATAAAGTCAGTTTATTTGGGACGCATACTTTTAAAATATTCGCACTGATGGCTCGGCACACAAGACGAGTAAAAGCGACGATATCACTATTTAGAGGCATTTAAAACTTGGCTCATTATTCAAGCAACAATAATAATGGCAAAAAAAGACGGTAAAATATTACACAATACACATCCTAATCGTGACTGGCCTGCATGGGCGTGGGTGCCGAAGTGACTGGAATCGCACTTCAGTTTCAATTTGTTTATTCAGAGTCTTGAACCGAGGTCACGCACCCTGCTATAAATGCTACCTTAGGATTACCTCGCACTTTTCCAACCACCAACGATGCAATAGCACAAATTAAGCACACACACACACACACACACGCACGCACGCAAACAAACATTAAACATTTCCAACACAAACTGCGTTCACTTACTGACATTACAATTATGTGAAAACAGTTATTATTCCCTGGAATTGGAGTTCAAATTATAGTTCGTTGCGTTCGAGTGAACTCTAATCCGTTTTATTCGTGCACCTTCACGGCTGTGGGTATGGGGATACAAGCTCTAATGTTTTTTTTTCTAAACGGCGAAGCCGTTCTTTGTTTAGTTATAATATTTTACCTTCATTTTGTTTGCCGTTATTATTGTTGCTTGAATAATGAGGCCAATTTTTAAATGCTTCGAAATACTGATATCTTCGTGTTTTACTAGCCTTTTATTTGTGTACTGATCCATCAGTGTGAACATTTTAAACATTAACGCAAACAAACGTTTTAAGAACAATTGTTTAGTAAAGAAATAGGCCTATACAAAATTCGGAAAGTAAGTTAAACAGGAAAATAATAACCAGGAAAAATAACATACTGTGATTGCAACCTCTTCAAATTTGTGCTAACTTCATGTGATAAAATATCGTTAGTATACCGTTTACATAGTCAGGAATAAATGTATCAAAATAACACGCGCCCCGAACAAGCTAGCAACCAGTGAAAAGTTAATCAACTTAGTAAAAAGTAACCCAGTAGACCGGGAAAGCCATCAAACTGATAATTGTACACGATAATACTAGTCGAATTCATTCGATAATAGTCGGAATAAAAATATCGA
This sequence comes from Lithobius niger, assembly GCA_023313725.1. Taxonomy (NCBI): domain Eukaryota; kingdom Metazoa; phylum Arthropoda; class Chilopoda; order Lithobiomorpha; family Lithobiidae; genus Lithobius; species Lithobius niger. The sequence goes on along the minus strand of JAHWFP010118022.1, from coordinate 6,978 downwards.
AGTTACATATAAACAAAACAACAAAATATTCCTTCACGTCACTCTCCTTGTTAATGCCGAACCAGTGGGGAGGGACCATACCAGCAAAAGGGACCACTGACCCCGGACACGAAATTAAGACAAGTAGGTCATTTATTTGAAGTGAAATAATTCTGAAAATTGGTTATTGAAACGTTTCAAATGCAGTAAAACTGCTGGAAATCGGTACTTTTCCACGGCTCCAAATAGTCTACTTAAAGGAACCCAAAAAAATCCACTGCTTCAGATTTGCTTGCTGAACAGGAAACTACACATTTATTATTTTTTCGTGGGAGAGGGGAACGGCAGAGGTCAAGCAATTTGGGTCCCATGTAGGGTTCCCCATGACATGCAGCTTGCACCCTGAAGGCGCTGCGCACGTAGATGATGGGTTACTGTGTGCTAACGAGGTTGCTCTACAAACACAGATTGTCACTCTTGGAAAGATTCCAGGTGGACAGCTGGAAAGCCCTTAGATGCCTTTAATCATTTTAAAATTTTCGTTTGCTCAGGTAGTATTTTGTCAGGACTGTTAAAAACAAGTACGTTATATAAAAAAAAAGTAGTTGAGGTCAAATTTCCAGGTTATATCGAAAAACGAGTAAAACTAGTAAAAACTGTATAGAAAATCTCCCGAAATTTTGGCTTACCAAAATTTCAGGAGATTTTCTATACAATTTTTACTAGTTTTACTCGTTTTTTAGGGCTCCCTTAGTGCAAAAGAGTTGCCCGATTAAATGAATTTTTTGGTGTCAACACAAAAGTATAAAGAAATTTTTATTTTTACAATTATGTCTTAACAAAATATGTTTATTATGCACTTAGGACTAGGCCTAAAAGTGTGGCTTTGTGTTTTCCCCAAAATTTTCAGGTTTTTTTTTTTGTAAAAAAAATCGGGGAATTTTCTGAGTTTTCCCTGAGTTTCAAGTGTAATAAATTAAATTCCCTGAGTTTTCCAGATTCTCCAGGTTAGTGGGAACCCTGACCGATGTTGAGCGGAAGTTCAGACCATGTACTTTTTCTTGGAAATATTTACCAATTATATCTTACTTGTTCCGGCAGTATCGAAGTGCAAATATATCTGCGCGAGATCAGTATAGGGCGCTTGGTTGTTCCAAATAGCCCCATACGTACCTCGCGCAGACATATCCCCCTTCTGCAGTGTTCGCAGGGAATGGCGAACACTAATTCTCACTTTGTATTATGGGCACATACAAGTCATGTTCGGATGTTACACGCAAAACATTTTTTTTTTTTAGAACGCGAGTTTGTGCCGCCATCTTGGAGTTTGTAACGCCATCATGGCATTTGGCGTTTGTGCCACCATGTTAGAGTTTGTGCCTCCATCTTGGAGTTTGTGCCGCCATCTTGGCGTTTGTGCCGCCATCCTGGCGTTTGTACCACCATCTTGGAGTTTGTGCCGCTATCATGGAGTTTCTGCCGCCATCTTGGCCTTTGTGCCACCATCTTGGAGTTTGTGCCGCCATCTTGGAGTTTGTGCCGCCATCATGAAGTTTGTGCCACCATCATGGCGTTTGGCGTTTGTGCCACCATGTTGAGTTTGTGCCTCCATCTTGGAGTTTGTGCCGCCATCTTGGCGTTTGTGCCGCCATCCTGGCGTTTGTACCACCATCTTGGAGTTTGTGCCGCTATCGTGGAGTTTCTGCTGCCACCTTGGCGTTTGTGCCACCATCTTGGAGTTTGTGCCGCAAAACGCAATTTTGAACTACCATTTCTTTTTTTTTTATCATTGGCAATAAAACAATACAGTATACATAATCTTTCCAACCATCAAATAATTATACCTGCCTTGTAGGTAATTATACCTGCCTTTCATTCGAATCGGTTTATGCTGTAACTGCCCGCACGACGCAGCATGCGTTGTAGTACGGAAAACAACAATTACTTTTTTTTTTCACAATCTTAAATTAATGCCAAAAATTTTTAAATACCAAAAGTCACACCCGGGCCATGTATAGGCTATCTACAGAAAAAAAAAATGTTGTCTACCAACAAAATAATTACGCAAGAGGCAACACATCAAGCATTGGCACTCGCTCGTCTGGCTGGAGGGAAACATTGCGGGAAAGCTCTTCAGGACAGCATTATTCTCGAAGTGGCAGCTTCGAGACCACCTTGAGCCTATTTGATTTTCGCCAGCATGAACAATTGAACATGGCTGGTAGAATAAGGGATCATTAGAATAGCGGGATCATTGGCCATGGGGGGAGGGGCCAATGATCCCGCTATTGCATAGTGTTTCTGTCACATGATGCGTTGATATTTCCGCCAGCTAGAACATAAACATGGAAAAATATAATAAAAATGATCATTACAAAGACGGGATCATTAGCAGTTGGGGGGGGGGCGGCATTGATCACATGATGATGCGCTGATTGAATGAGCGAAGCGAACGAAAATCATCGTTTGTTAGCCAGTTTGTGCAAATTGCAAATTGCACATGAGCGACCACACCTAAGTGGTTTTGCAAACCGTGCATTCACCTAGGAAGAATCACCAATAAGAATGACAAAGAACCAATAACAGTAATCTCATCATGATAATGCCAAGTGTCTAAATATTCAAATAATTTTTTTTGGGTGGAATAAGACTTTGAATTAGTCTTGATAGTGTTACTTCATCCGGTCTAACTTCCCACTCGGCATCTTTAAAACTGTCATAACACAGTAAGACTTACAAACATGTAGCTTCTGTTGCGAATCTTGTTTACTTGCATGTTTGCTGGGGCCGATGGCCAATTTTAGTCTTGTGTGGCTACTTACATAGGCTTTGTGATTTAATTTCCGGTTCCTGCCTCTAGAACCTTCTAGAAACTTCCATTACCCATAATACCCTTGCTATTTCGCGGTTGTCAGGGGTTACCAAAAGGTATTTAAGCAAAGGGGCTAGCATGGTAAAATCAGAAAGCCTTCGGGCCAGCCAACTGGCTAGTTCTCCTTCGACCCCCCTGCTAGATATTCTAGTTACGGGGATTTTTGAATGTTAGGCCCGATTTTTGTTAGGTTCTTTTCCCCCAACCTAAACTAAGCCTTTTTATCAAGCCTTCTAACTCTAACTTAACCCTAAAGTTTCCCGTTTTTGTTCAGTCTAATAGCTTGCTCTCCCACTTTGTTATTTTTCGTCAGCTTCGTTACTCTTCTCAATGCAAACATCAAGATATGTCATGTTTCAAAATATTCAAATAATTTTTAATGTGTCGAACAAGGTTTTAAATTAGTACTAGCGGAGTCGCTTGCTTCGCTCGCTCATTCCGCGTCGTCTCGCTGCGCTCGAGGAGCTTTCATGCTGCAACTCTTATGCTGCTGACAGACATTCCACATCCAAAACGATCAAGCAAATGAGTGCAGTGCGCGTTTTTCGTAAGGCTTCAGTTCATAAACAAAAAACGGCTTCGCCATTTAGAAAACCATCACCCTTCTGCCATGCATCTAAACTACCAAGGAATCAGGAAGCGAGACACGTGATTTCTATACCCTAGTCGGCCTTAGCTTAAAGAATACACTCGAAGAGCTGTCATGCTCCAGCTCGTAAGCTGCTGACAGACATTCCACATCTAAAACAATCAAGAAAATGATCAGAATGTAAGACGCGTTTTTCTTAACGCTTCAGTTCACAAACAAACGATATGGTAACCATACATCACTTCAACGGTCTGGCCACCCAATAGCTACATGCGCCTCTTGTTCAGATTGTTAGCCATAATACCACTGGCAACAAAAACCTCGATAAAATCATTGACTTTCTGGCACATGCATGAAGTGGCCTTGAGCCAGGAGATGAGACACAGGATTTGTAGCCCAGTCGGCCTTGGCTTGAAGGAGCCATTCCCTTTCTGCCATGCGATTGAGCTATCATTGAGCCAGGAAGCGAGGCATGCGATTTGGACCCAGTCAGCCTTGGCTTGAAAAAATCCATCCCCTTTTTGGCATGCACCTAAACTGACAATGAGCCAGGAGG
>JAHWFP010118019.1:0-25074 GCA_023313725.1 Lithobius niger | reverse complement strand
AAACTCCAAGATGGTGGCCATTGAATCGTGTAGCAGCTATCCCGATTCAGATTTTAATTTACATTGCACCACTTTAGACTAGAGTAAATTAGCAAACTCTGGCAGCTTTTGAGAAATAAACCTGTAAAGAAGAACGATAACGTTTTTTTACTGAATAAATGAATTTGAATACGATGCGCCCAATTGGACAGGGGCAGGACTTGATAATAGTCACTGCTGACTAAAAAGGTGTGACCCGCGGCAGCAATCTTGCATCGCTTGATCGGTTGTCTCCATTTCAGTCCATTACTCCGGCCATTTACGAGAATTCAGGAGTGCATGGAAAGTTTAAACATTTGGGGAATAATTGTTCTCCGTTGGAAATATCCGAAGTCCGCATTGTTTCAAATATCATGTATTATATGTATATACACATTTTTCCGAAACAATATGGATTTCGGAGATTTCCATGAATGGAACTAGTAGGGAATAGGCCTATGTTGAAGTGTTTCGTCACTCGACCACCCCATATGCTTTACGACTGGATAACTGAAAATAAACGATTTTTTTTAGCCCATATGAAGGTGAAAGACCTACCTCAAAAGTTTTGATTAAGAACAGCTTGCAAAATGGATGTAAATAATTAGAGCTGTGGGGTTACAATCATTTTTACAAAATAGGCTTACATTTTGTTGAGTGAAGGAAGCTGCCACCCAGCGCCACTCCAGAGAGGGATTAATACATTACTGATAGACTTAACATTTTATTTAAATAAAAAAAAGTTTCAATACATTTTTGTTTCATTTTGGTGTGAAAAAAGCTAACACACAGATCATTACGTTTATGAAAAAAAAAGTGCCCTTACAGCATAAAAGGTGATCACATTTACTCTCCATTATATTTTATTGATTTGCAATGCATTTATTATTTATTCCCCCCAAAATATGCATTACAGGAGAACCTCGATTATCCGAACTAATTGGGGCCGAAGGGTGTTCGGATAATCAAAAATTCGGATAATCTAATTTACATGCAAAATAAATTGCATGTTGAGTGTAAACGACTGCTGAAAAGAAAATGTATATAAAGACTCCAGGAACGTAAATAAAGCTACGTCAATGCTTATTCCTTATCTAAAAATCTGCAAATTTCTGAATATTTTGTAAGAATTAGGGATGTGCCGATGTAGCTTTTTTGCCGATGTACCGATACCGATTACTGTCAAAACTGAATGCCGATAACTGCCAATATACCACTAAATAATGATTATTTTGCAAAAAATGAAAGTGTAATACAGATGTACAGATGTATTACAAGAAAAAAACTTATATTTAACGTAGCCTCACAAAAATATTAAAGACAATTTTTAAAAAAATGTGTAATACAAAGCTCTTTTTCCTTGCAGCTATTTTCCCCAGACCTTACCCCACAAAAAAAGTGCACGCAGCCAAACATTTTCTGCACAATTGTAAAGATGTAAAAATATAATTATGTGAAAATGTTGATATTAATTAATGAATAGACGAGCACTTTACGACATATTAGGCCTAGTCCTAAAATACCAGTGAGTATCAGTTTTTCTTATATATTTGCAAGCCACGTTTGTTTAAAACTAAGTTAAATGGTTTTTAATACATAACTTCAGAACGGATAGAGCTAACGACTTGTAGTTTGCACCATTGGAAAGCTGGCGAAAAAAGGAACATAATGGTGTATTTGAACGTTAAAATCGGTCAATATTTAGCGAAGTTATTGTCGTTTCCATATACGTCGAAAAAAGTGTGGCGCATATTTGAGCCAATACGGTGTATCGGCACATCGGAAGTGGACATCGGCGGTACCGATATATCGGAATTGCCTCCGATAACTGGCAACACCGATGTGAATCCGATAATCGGCACATCCCTAGTAAGAATGGGAGTTCGGATAATCAGGGTGTTTGGATAATCGGGGTTCGGATAATCGAGGTTCTACTGTATAATGTTTTGTGCAAATACTGGGATTAAGGCCTAAGTGTTGTGAGCTGTTTAAAAGAAACGAAGCCTTTACTGTACAGACTTTTAATGCTCACATGCAACAGCTTCTTGCGCTGCAAGAAACTGGCTGGTTCTGGCTAGTGGGTGCTCTATTTCTGGCCATCAATATTAACTCCTGGCTACTGAAGAGTTAACAAAAGAGGTCAATGAACTCTTGGGGTCAGATGGAAACAGCTCTGGCATGAGTGCAGGATCAATACAGTGTTAAAAGAAGCATCAGTTTAATTCTTCACTTGATGGCCATCAGGGCAAGAAACGGGGAGTAACTTCGTAGCAGTTAACAGTAGAGGCCAGGATCTCGCCTAAGCATGGTTGTGTAAGACATTGCTTTCGTGTCAAAAGTAGCTTCCTAGTGAGTCCAATCAGGTAAAGCCTTTTTCACAAATTTGACGTAAAGCTTATTTTGGATTATTTGAGCACAAAATACAATATCCAGGCATCTCTTACTACCAACCCTAATATCCCATTTATATTGCATCTTTTAACCACGGTTAAGGACTTAAAACTATTTAAGTAGCACAATCGGAACGACACCTTATCAACTAAATATGTTTACAACTCAGGTGGGGCAGCTAAGGTGCCGTATGAATGGTGTGAATGGCCACTGCGACGTCACGACACACTCCAGTACGCACTCCACTGTAGTAATGAGAAATACAACACATGCTATCCATGAAGCCAAACAATGCTACACCTAGAGAACATCTATTCTTCTCTTATTTTGCTGTGTACCCGAGTTTCTTGCTGTTAGTGGCCGACATTCGTAGCATCTAGTCTGCTCCAAGTATGAATATGGTTGACTTGGAGCAGACTAGATTCTACGACTGTCGGCCACTAACAGCAAGAAAATCAGGTACACAGCAAAATAAAAGAGAAGAACAGATGTTCTCTAGTCGTAGCATTGTTTGACTTCATGGATTGCATGTATTGTATTTCTCATTACTACAATGGAGCGCGTACTGGAGTGTGTCGTGACGTCTCAGTGGCCCGGTTAGAGCCTGCTGTAGTGCGCTACAATTGCTGTTTTAAGAACCGTATTCGGTGCGAAAAGGTTACGGTACTAGTACAATAATGGTGGAGTTTGTGCCGCCTGTCAGTGACTGATAATGCTGTGCCACTTTCAACACCACAAATCATGTACAATTTGTCAGTTGTAAAGTTGTAACAATTGCTATCAAGAGGCGTTGCTGCATAATTTTTGCTTTACGTTGTATGTGCGGTTTCTAGAGCATATTTCCATTTCACGAACAGCTCCCGAGGCAGAAAGGGGTGCAACATGTGATCAGATTATGTCGCACATAATCTAGCACGGGTGAAGACAAAACATGCCATTTTGACCAAATTTCTGCCGTTTCGTCCATTTTTGACCGATTTGGACATTCCAATGCACTATTTTAATCGTCTCGACGAGACCTTTCCGTTAATGGAAGAGCCAGATCAATAGGATACAGCACTGAAAACTTATTCAGTAAAAACTAATAAATATGTGCGTATAACCGTACAAAAAAAACAGATTAGCGGCAGATAATTTTTCCCCGACAATTGGTGTCGCAGACAGTAGCAGAAAATTCTGCTTCTGTGCGAACCGCCATCATCACGCCGAATCGAGTGCCGCCATCTTGATTCGCACTACAAAACGGCACACTACAGGTGCTACACCTCGGTAAAGTGTGAGTAGGAGCGCTACAGCTTCACTTCGGAGTAATGAGAAATGCGCTTGCGAGCCACTTCGGAGAGAAATACCAAAAACGTGTTTGCAACACTTTTAAGTGAACTTTGGAGTAATGAGAAATACGGCAATGTACTGCGTGCTTCTTTTGAAGTCTTCAGCTTGGATTTGTTCACATTCGTTTCTACTCTGAAGTGGGACTTGATACCACCATTTTTTGTTCACTAAAGATTGATTTCTAACCAAAAGTCTTGTTACAGAATTCACGTTGTCTGTACATTGTGTGTACGCATATGGCGCTTCAAACAAGATGTTGATACAAAGGCTTTGGGACAGTTTTTGCATTGAAAGGGTAACTCTCCCATGTGTATACGCAAGTGCCGTTTCAAATTAGATGATGTTATAAAGGCTTTGCCACAGAGATTACACTGATAGGGTACCTCTCCAGTGTGCGTACGTATGTGTAGTTTCAAAGATGTTGATGATATAAAGGCTTTGCCGCAGTTATTACATTTAAAGGGTGTCTCTCCAGTGTGTATACGCTTGTGCGCAGTTAAAGCATTTTTATGTCTAAATAATACTCCACACTCTTCACAGTTAAACGGTTTCTCTTCACTGTGCACAACCATATGCCGCATTAAACACGATTTATCTATGAACACCATGCCACATTCTTCACATTTGCATGGCTTTATTCCACTGTGTATACGCTTATGCCATGTTAAACGAGACTGGTCCAAAAACCCTTTGCCACATTCTTCGCATTCAAACGACTTGTCCCCAATGTGTATGCGACTGTGTCTAACCAAATTAGAATTACTTCTAAAGAACTTGCCACAGACTTCACATGGAAATGGCTTCTCGTCACTATGCGTGCGCTTGTGCTCGGATAAATGGGCTTTATACCTAAATGCCTTGCCACACTCTTCACAATGATATGGCTTGTCTTCATTGTGCACAACCATATGCCGCATTAAACACGAATTGTCCACAAAGCTGCAGCCGCACTCTTCACACTTAAACGGTTTCTCTTTATTGTGTCTACGCTTGTGAGCTCTGAAATTTGATATATCTCGAAAGGCCCTGCCACATACGTCACATTCAAATGGCTTCTCTCCAGTGTGTACACGCATATGCCGAACTAAAGTTGAATTATTGTTGAAGACCTTGCCACATACTACACACTCAAATGGGTTCTTTCCAGTGTGTTCACACATGTGCTTTGTTAAAACTGATTCTTCACTAAATTTCTGGTTACAAATTTGGCATTCAAACGGGGTTTCTCCACGGTGTATACGCATGTGTCGCGTTAAACAAGATCTTTCTCTGAAAGACTTGCCGCAATCATTACATTGAAATGGAGTCTCTCCGGTGTGTATACGTATGTGCTCTGTGAGAGAAGCTTTACTTCTAAAATTATCCCCACATTCATCACAGTGAAACGGTTTTTCTTCGGTGTGCACAAGTTTATGGCGTAATAAATGAGAATTGTCGATAAACACCTTGCCGCATTCTTCACATTTAAACGGTCTTATACCACTGTGTATACGTTCATGATTTGCTAAACGAGTCTTGTCTATAAATGCCTTACCACATTCTTCGCATTTAAACGGCGTATACCCAGTGTGTAATCGATTGTGCCGAACCAAACTTTCCTTACTCCCGAACACCTTGCCGCACTCCAAACATTTAAAAGGTTTCTCCCCACTATGACTACGTTTGTGATTGCCTAATTTCGATATATCTTCAAAGAATTTACCGCATAAGTCACATTCATACCGTTTTTTGTTGCGACGTTTGTGCTCTGTAAAATGTTTAGTTACGTTCATGGACTGCTGAATCCATGCCGCATCCGGCAAATCCACCTGGCAATCGTCATCACCTAACGACATATTGGATCATTTAATACGGATCCAAATTAATACTATTGAACATTTAGTAACAACTGACAACCGCAAAATTAAATGACGGATATCGGAGATAAAGACGGTTGAAAAATAAGCCTATGTAGGGCAGACACGTTCTTCACCTTCTTCAATGAGCTGACCCACTTAATACTACGCGGTACAAGCATTTACACTGCGAGATCTTCGCGAGACAAGACTACCGAGATAGCTGCAAGTTCTTACTACAGGCTAAGCGTAATGTGAGATCAGCTGAGAAATTCAAGATCATTTTACGTATCGTTTTATGCGGTACCTTTTTCTTGCCTATTTGCTATGGTTAAAGAATACGCCATCTAATAGCCCCACCCTTGTGTGGTAGTAGATCTTGTCTGCTTATCGTGATGAGACAGTGACGTCATTGCCTTTATTACAGTAATTAACACTTTCGTACACTCACCGAACAACTCATCACTGAATAGAAACCCCTCATCAAACCGCCACCTGATCAAAGCACAGGGGCTTAGCAAAAAATACAAGCTGAAAAAGCTGAAAGCTGAAAGCTTAGCAAAAATACAACATATGTCCCAGTTTGATGCACAGGGGGTTGGCACATAATAAGAACTGCAAGAAAAAAATTCCGTGAGCGCTGCTGCCAACAATATAATAATAATAATTATTATTATTATATATTGTCGGTAGTAGTGCTAGAGAAGATTTTTTTCTGGCAGTTCTTATTATGTGCCAACCCCCTGTGCATCAAACTGGCACTATTATCACTAGATAGTACAGTGGCACTGGAAGCTTACTTCAATGTTATATCACCGAACTTCATACTTTACAGATACAACCATGAAGCAGCATGGCTTCCTCCCGCAGCGGTCGTGTACATCGAATCTGATCCAAACCCTCCAGTAGTGTGGCACACACATGGACGCGCATATCCCTGTTGATGTGATTTATCTTGATTTTTCAAAAGCCTTTGATCGTGTTCCTACCGCCAAGCTCCTTTGGAAGTTTTAAGAGGATCGGAATCCGTGGGGCTCTGCTTGATTGGCTGGCAGACTTTTTGACTGGTAAACAACAATGTGTCCTCTTCAATGGCCATCATAGTTCCTGGAAGTCTATTACTAGTGGCGTGCCTCAGAGGTCCGTTCTAGGCCCCATTCTTTTTCTTCTTTACATTAACGACCTGCCCACCTGCATTACCTCGAATCTTGCAATGTTTGCTGATGACAACAAGCTTGCTCGTGCCATCCGCAGACGTGAAGACCACCAGTCACTCCAAAAAGACCTCAACTGTGTGTCTCGTTGGTCCAATGAGTGGCTTCTATTGCTTAATATTCTTAAATGTAAAGCCCTTCACATTGGGACTAACAACCCCGGCCACACGTATTTCGTTGATGAACTCCCCATCGCAAACACGACTGACGAAAAGGATCTCGGGGTCATCGTGACTAATAACCTGAAGTCTTCGAAATAGTGCTCAGCAGCTGTTCGCATGTGTCAAATGGAGTTAGGGCGCATTAAGAGGAGCTTTTCCTCCCTACAGCCTGAGTCCCTCCGCCGCCTATATATGACATATGTCCGTCCTCATTTGGACTACTGCAGTATCGTTTGGTCCCCGTATCTTCTTAAGTACCAATCCAGCTTCGAAAGGGTACAGCGCCGTGCTACTAAGCTCTGCCCGTAACTTCGCCACCTTCCGTATCAGTCACGTTTGGCACATTTGAACCTTCACACCATTGTACAACGCCATCGATTTACTGACCTTTGGAGCTGTACAAGGTCGTGCATGGCCTTTATGGTGAGGAATTCAAGGGACTCGTCACCTTTTCAACAACGACCAATACACTGGCCACTGTTTAAAACTGGCTAAGCAGCGGGCCCACTACAATGCTGTGAAGCACTCCTTCTTGCTCCGGACTGTTGACTGTTGGAATGGGCTCCCCGAGAGTATTGTTGCTGCGTGTAGCGTGAAGACCTTTAAGCGCCGCCTCACGGTTTTTCTCGACCCTGAGTGAGCCCCTGCTCTTTCACTCACTCGTTTTGGGCATAAGCCGTTGGCTTATAGGCCTGACATTCATCTATTCTGCGAACTTCACACATAAATCTATGAATCATAGTTGTATCAGCAAACTTCACACTTCACACATACAGCCGTGAACTTCGTAGTTATACCGACGAACTTCATACTTCACATATACAACTGTGAACTTCACACTTACATCTGTGAAATTCGTAGTTATATCTGAACTTCATACTTCACACATGGAACTTTGAATTTCACACTAACATCTATGAAGTTTGTATTTATATCTATGAACTCAATAATTCATAGTTGTATCAGAACATTCCTAAACCACCGAACAGAGCGAACAGAACGCACCACTGTAGAGACAGTATGGCTCCAAACTTGACGTCGTGCGTGCGCAGTGATGTTGCAGCCACTCAGTATCTTCATAAATTACAATAACATCTCAGCAAACTCAACAAGCACAACAGCGTATTCGATACGTCATACCTACACTGCAACCAGACCTGGCTAATGGATTAGACCAAGGTTGGCTAATAGATGTTACCAGGCGACAACCATGCCAAATTGCAAACCATCTAGGGGAGGTGGTTCCCTGTGGTGGGGCTTTGAGCATGCATAAGGTAACAGTTTTGCCGGAAACAGATTGATTCATCACTGACGATGGTTGACGTCATGCAAGCTGCATCAACAGGTTTATTAGTAGGGAATGAGCCAAACTGTCACCAACAGTGGTGCGTTTGGTCGTTTAGGTAGGTACTGCGTGTGTAAAGTTCATAGGTAAAACTACATGGTTCGCAGCTGTATGTATGAAGTGTGAAATTCATAGATACAACCAGATATGTCAGATATGTCTGTGAAGTTCATAGTTGTAAGTGTGAGGTATGAAGTTCGTAGATATAACTGTGAGGTTCAGAGATATATGTGTGAAGTTCACAGTTGTCTGTGTGAAGTATAACATTGGAATGAAGTGAGGCTCCAGGGCCACCGTAAGATAGCACTAGTTGTTGCCAGATTCTGCAAACTTTCAGTCGGTGATAGTGCCACTTTAAGTATACAAGGGAAAAAGTATTAATCTTATATTGTACATAAAGTGGAGAGAACCTGTACATGGATAAATTTAACAGAAGCAGTTGTCTCCTACTTCTGTGTTAGTGCTGGCCGCTGTAGTATATAACGTCGCACCTGTATGCGTGGGTGATGATGATGATGGTGCCATTGGTTACCCATTTGAAACAGGGTGCATCCTCCTACCATGTAACCATACCTCAACAAAAACAAAAAGCTCTAGTCCCTCTCTCTCCTTTTCCTTCTTCCAACCATGATCCGTTTACCCAATTCCACTCCCTCCCCCTTCCCTCCACCCCAGAAGCCACTGACTCACCTCCTCTCCCACTCATTCAAACCCCTCAAGTCCTCATGCTATGGAACCCCCCCCCCCCCCAAAAAAAAAATATGTTCCAAGGTCTCATCCTACTCCCCACAGATAATGCAAAACACATCCTCATTTTCCCCACCAGCTTTCCACAACATCACCCTTGTATCTAGTATTCCACCCCTTCCTCTAAATAATTATAGAACACTACCCCAATCCACCGAAAGCAACCCTCCCAACCCATCTCCCTCATCTCCTCTCTGTATCTGCACATAGAAGATTTCTCATCCATTCTCTCTCTCTACTACCCCATCTTCGCCTCCTTGATGCCCATCCTCCAACTCCCTCCACCTTTCCTCACCCTGACAAACTTTACCGCCAGCCTTTGGATCCTATTCACCCACACAGTCTAGCATCTCCTCGTAAATTGCCAATAAACCTTCTTAACTATGGATTCATCCGACTGTTCCCTCACTCTCCTATCAAACCCTACCTTGGCCACAGCCTCTCTCGCCTCAAAGCTCGACCAAACCATATCCCCACTGACCACCTTGTTTGGCGTGAAACCATTCACCCCAAAGCCCATCTTCTAAAGAGCTCATCGTGGAAGCGCTCCATATGTCTCCAATACCCGCCCTTAAACACCAAAACCCCACCAAAAAACATCACCACCGAGACCACCGCACCCTTCCGCAAAATTCTCATCTGCTCATTATGGTTATATCCCCACAAAGCCACCCTGTTAAACATGCCCTTAATCTTCCCCAATTTATCACCAACCTACCCCAAATAATCCACCTCCACCTTCAGACGAACCACCTGATAATCAAGCTCCTTCACCCTCCTTAACCAGATGTCTCCCTCTCTTAACCTGTCCTTTTTCAACCCCTCCAAAATGATCATTCGAGGAAACTTAGAGTTTGGCAGCCTAGCGCCAACTATTTCAAGTACAATTTTTTCCAAGAATGGTCACCAATTGCAATAATCTACCTGAAGATTATGTGGTAAATACCAAACTCTCATTTTTAAAGTTTCGCTTGGAAATTGTTTAAAACGTGGCATGTGATTGTGTGTTGTTTATTTTACATTGAGTTGTTCGTATTTTACGTTGGTTGTATTTTTATTGTTTGTGCCTGTAAGTTGATATGTGCTTCTTGTACATAATATAATATAATATAATTTACTTTAATTTAATCCTCACCACGTCCAAACAGCATAAACCCAGATTTATCCCCACTGAACTCCACCTTTATCTCCACTTCCCAGTCTGCACATACGTTAAGCAAGACCTCTAGCCCCTACCTCTCCCCATCAAACACCCCAATATCACCATAAGAGTCATAAACCCTTCCCCTTCGATCCCTCTTCTCCCCCACTATACCCACAACCCCTGTTTCTACAGTCGTCCTTTCCAGCCCACGCTGCTCACTCCGTGGGTTCACTACACCTACCAAATTCACTGCATACAAGATCATGGTTAGGACTATGCTCGAGTTTGCTGCTGCGGTTTGGGATCCCTATCAGCATTCTCATATTGAGAGCTTAGAAGCCATGCAAGATGGCTGTTAGGGTCATTGAGAACGATTTTAGTGCATTTTCTAGTGTTAATGCAATGGCAGAAATCGTTAGCATACGGAATCTTTCTGAGCGTAGAACTAACATCAAGCTTAACTCTTCTTCACAAAATTGTACATAGGAATACCATCATTGACGCTGAAGATCGGTTGGCTAGGGCATACTTTTGTGGTAAAAATAATCGTGCTTTAAACTTCATGTTTGGCAGCCAACTACTGACTTCTTCAAATACTCCTTATTCCCAAGAACTGTTACCGAGCGGAATAACTAAAAATTCTCTAAATTTAAATCGTCTCTTGGGAGAGGGACCTGCTGAATGCGTATGTGTTAGTAAAAAATGCTTGTTTTTCCTATTTTTGCTATTTTATCTGTTGCATTATAACTTGTTTTTTGTTTAGCTTGAGACGTACATCTGGACATTATTTTTAATTTAATTTAATTTAATACCGGAAGCAGCAGAGGTGCTTCCTGTCTATGACCTCTCCTACGCTCCACCCACTCCGACTAATCAGTGGCTTATTACCCATGAGGCAGTCAAGGCAGCTTGACCCCACCAGTGCACTTCTCATTATGCAAAATAATTATTTGTATACTTTTCTCTACTGACAACTGTTCCACTATTGCTTTGTAGAAATGTTAACATTAAGAATGGATTTATTTTTACACTCGGTATAGTTTATTGTTCCTCCTAGCATCGTAGAAATCTGCACATTCATTCATCGCATCAGAA
The DNA here is from genome assembly GCA_023313725.1 of Lithobius niger. Taxonomy (NCBI): domain Eukaryota; kingdom Metazoa; phylum Arthropoda; class Chilopoda; order Lithobiomorpha; family Lithobiidae; genus Lithobius; species Lithobius niger. The sequence goes on along the minus strand of JAHWFP010118019.1, from coordinate 13,792 downwards.
AATCTTGCCTTGGGCCAATGGTCCAGCAACGTGGGCCTCATATTAAGGTGAAGGGGCTCCGTATATGGCTGACTATGCCCCACGTCTTGTATCAGGTGGAGGGACCCCATATCAGGGTGAAGGGACATCATATTAAGAGAGGGGGCTGGATCAGGGTAAGGGGTGAGAGGCACACATATCAGGGTGAAGGGACTGCACTTAGAGTGAGGGGTCCCAATATCATGGCAAAGGGGCGAGCGGGTGAGCGGGCTCCATATCACGTGAGGGTACCCATGTCAGGATGAGCGCCCCCATATTTAGGTGAGGTGCTCATGTCAGGGTGAGAGAGCCATCTTCAAAGGTCTGCTTCAGGACCATAACAAGGGTTAATAAGCCCCCGACGATGTTTAGTTTAGTTTAATACCTGGGGAACAGCAAAGCCAGAAACTTGTAGCTGAAGAGAAAAAGGAAACACGGTAAAAAAAAAGGGTGGTGGACAAGAGGATCACAAGTAGTGCATATGTTTGTCGAGGGCTGCCTTAAATTTGTCTGTGGTGGTTGCCAAACACACCTCATCGGGGAGAGCATTCCATTCATTGATAACACGCACAGAAAAGAAGTTCTTTCTCACTTCGAGTCTTGCATGGGGCTTCTGGATCTTCAGGGAGTTTCCCCAAAGATTAGTAGTAGTAGCGGGCCTAAAGAATTCTAAAGAATTGATGTTGTATTGTCTTTTCATAATTTTGAAGCACTCGATAAGTCATCCCCTCTCTCTCCTCTGTTCAAGAGTAGGAAGCTTGGGTACCTTAAGTCTACCTTCATATGTGAGCCTGTCGTTCATAAGCAGGCGAGAGGATAACCTCTGAGCCCGTTCCAACAGGTTGATGTCCTTCTTCAGCCACGGGTCACAGGCCACACCAGAAAACTCAATAAGTGGTCTGATAAAGGTCTTGTGAACGTGGGAAAACTCATTTGGATAAAGCTTTGGAAGATGCCGAGAAAGCCATTCTTTTAGCTCTTGCAGCAGCAGCAGCGCACTGTCGGCTGACTGAAAGGTTATCCTCAACAATAACACCAAGGTCTCAGACACTGTCAAAACGTTGGAGTTTCGTACCATCAAGGAAATAACGTCTATCAATGTTCTTTGAACCAAGATGCATTATTCCACTCTTCTGTGGGTGCAGACGCATACTGTGACTGTCATACCACGACTGAAGACTGTTAATGTCCTCTTGAAATTCAGCTCTTTTTTCTAGATCATTCGTCATGGCAGATCCTTTCACATCATCAGCAAACTTCCAGCAGTCATTCTTCACAGCATGAAGAGATTCGGCAGTGTACAGGGAGAACAGCTTTGGCCCAAGGACCGATCCCTGCGATACTCCTGATGTAACTGGCATCCAGGCAGACTGCATGCCATTGACAACAACCCTTTGCTCTCTGCCAAACAGGAATGCTTCGATCCATTTTTCCATCTCTAAACAAACTCCACGAGAACATAGGTTGTCAATAAGAACGCCGTGTTCTGCAGTATCAAATGCTTTCTCAACGTCAGCAAAGAAAACATCCACCACTGATCCCTCATCGAGAGCCATGGTCCACTTATTTCTTGCTGAAAGAAGATTCGTAGTGCACGACCTGCCTGGGACAAATCCGTGCTGCGTGTTGTCCACAATTCCTAAGTCAATAAGCTCAGCATTAAGAATACCAGGGAAAACCTTCTCGCAACATTTGCTTATGCTGGTCAGAAGGCTCACTGGTCTGTAGTTGAGGGCCGACATTCGACTTCTTTTCTTTTTGCAGATAGGGGTGACATTTGCTCGTTTCCATTCCATTGGGATCTGGCCTTACCCCATCATGAGCCTTCACAAAGCCCAGAAAAGCAACCAAAAACCCACTCCTTGCCACCTCATTTGGCACTATTCATGGACACTTTTCATGATTAATATTACCTGTATGGAGGTAACGCGTTATGCACACCCACTCTTATACTTCAGCTGTATGTGCACCAACCAGGGTGTACACATAGTTATGTTTATGAAAAGTGCAGTGCGATGAAAGGTGCTGCCTCTTCAACCATCAAACCCCATGATTGTGTGGTTTTCTTACATCAGTTACTTTTATACCTCACATATATTACAATACTCCAGTTTATAAACAAGGGTATTTATGGCAGTAAATGCTGTACATGTGAGATTGTGCTTATTGTAAATATTACTGTCAAGCACGAGGTAAATTAGTTTTTGTTAACTTTTTTTAAGTTAAGGTTTTTGGCAACCGGAGGTCCTTACCTGCAAGTTTTCACTGTCAAAAGTCAAAAGTGGGTGTATTTCATGGTTTCAGATACAAGAGAGCAAAAAAATAGAAGACCAAGGTCTTATATACCCAAAACATTGAATTATACGTTAGAAAAGGGGAGGGGGGGATCAGAGATATAGAGAACAAAAAAAACAGACAAAACAACACAGGCCAACAAGCAAAGCAAACAAGACAAACGGGTAGGGGCATAAACTTGCAGAAAACAAGGAACATTGCAGGACAACCAGGCACATAATTAGACTGATAGAACAAGACAAGATAACACAGACCAGCAAGCTGAGCAAAACAAGACAATGGTCAGGTATGACAAACTAGCAAAAAAACAAGGGGCTACAGCGACTATCTAGTCGCATTGGTCTTCTGTACAGTTCCTCCAATTCCAATGTTGAGGCGCACACCTCTATCATGCACTACAACAGCTATCTCTATTATATAATCTAAAAACAGTAACCATCAGAATTGCCCATTACAAATGTGTTAGCTTTTTAGCTTATTTTACGTTTTAGGCATAATCGTCAGCGTTTAGGCCTAATTTACAACTTTAATTTCGTAAGTAGCAACTAACGGAGATTTGGATTGTATACAGTAAGCCTATTCATTTTTGCAACACGGTATGCCTCCGCGCACACAGTTACAGTGTTACAACGTAATGCGCAACGTACCCTAATATAGATCAGTGGTAGTAGGGAAGGGAGAGGAGAAAATGCAGCAGCGACTCGTAGCAACTATTGACGTTGCCATGGTAACGTGATTTTAGATCTAATTTTCATTTTTAGGCCTAATTTTTTAACGGCAGTTTTGGTTTCGTAAGTAGCAGATAGGCCTAATGGAAAATTTGGTTCGATCGTAAGCCTATTCATTCATGCAACAATGTGACAAGACTCTTTTAAACGAAGCTAAAATGTTTTTGTTTTTACGGCTGCGTTAACACAAATCTTTAGGATTTCAATTCGATAATGAAATGTTATTATTTAATTTAGTTACGTCGAAGAATTCTTATTAGCTATAAGGAGGCAACGATGTTTAATTTGCCATGTTATTTAACCAACTTTTGACACTGACTGGAACGTTGTAAACAGTGGTCGTCAATTTCTGGTACCTTTGCGAAGTTGAAATAAGCGACGGACGGACAAACGGACAAAGTCGTTGCAATAGTCTTCTCAGCTGGTACGGCTGTACAGAAGACTAAGAAGGAACATTATAGAACGCCAACATAAACTGAATGAGAATAAGAGAAGTTCATAACGAGAAGCAGCAATAGACAAGAAGTCACAGAAATTCATACCGTAATGATATTATCGAGGAGGCATTATTAATTACTACTTGAAAAAAACTTTGATTTAAAGGGGTATACCTCCCAGCGCCATTTGTCTCGATCCTCCACATCAAGTACGGCCCCAAAGGTCTATTTACTTAACCGTTAGTCTTTCCCTTGCTAAAAATCCGTTATAAAATGTGGCGTCTTGGAGATTTTCTGTTGAATATTACCATAGATTAGAAAGTTAACTAGATATACCGTCTCACTTCTTCCCGTCCTCTGGCGGTAGTTGCGGCTACTAACACCTCTGGTAATGCTTTGCCTTCTGCTGCTTCGAAAGCAAAAGCATTAGCAAAGGTATTAGTAGCCGCAACTACCGCCAGAGCTCCGCGTAGGCCGGGAAGAATTGAGACGGTGTATCTAGTTAACTTTCTAATCTATGATATTACTAACTATTTGCGTTCGTCCCGAACATAATTGATGCATCACGCGCCTACAATGACCTTGGAAGTTTTATCTGTGTGTGCGCAGTATTAATAACGTTTGCTAGTAATTACTATGAGATCAAATATCCAGAAAGCTAATGCAGTAAAAATTAAAATTAATTATTCCAATAGATCGCCGAAACAAAATTATAAGATACTAGTCTAGAAAATTATAAATTGTGATTTTAAGATATAAGAATCATTCCGATTTTGACGACACAATCAATGGATTCAGGCTGGTTGGACTATTAGGCGCAAGGCCAATTGAGACAGTAGCTACGTTTTTCGCTACGAGGAACGAAGCTACCGTCTCAGTTGACTTTACCAATTTGGCGTGAAGCCCTTGTAACTCCAATTCATAAAAGGGGTTGTCGTTCCTCTGCATGTAACTACAGGCCGATTAGCTTAACATCCCATCTTTCAAAAATCTTCGAAAGAAATTTATCGTGGCATATGATGAAATTCCTAACCCAATATGGTGTTTTTGAATGTACTCAACATGGGTTCCGAGCTGGGTTTTCAACCGTCACCAACCTGCTCGAATTCTATCACCAAGTTTTGACTTTTTTTGATCGCGGCCTACCAATCGACATCCTCTTTTTTGATTTGGAGAAGGCATTTGATAAGGTTGGTCATTTGAAACTTTTGGCAAAAATGAAGGCTGTCGGCATTGTTGGTCCTATTGCTGACTGGGTGGCTCGTTGGTTAAAAGATAGGAGGATGGCCGTTGTTTTGGATCAAGAACAGTCTACATGGTCTGTTATCACAAGTGGGTTGCCGCAAGGCTCCGTCCTAGCCCCATTACTTTTCTCAATTTTTATTAGAGATTTTTGTGATAGCGATTTCGGAAATAAATCAAAATATGCTGATGACACCAAAACAGCGGCAGTCCTTTATTCCATTCAGGATTACTCACGATCCCAGGATGTCATTGACCAAGCACTTAAATGGAGTATTGACTGGCAAATTCCGGTTAATGCAAAGAAGCTTGTATCACTCCATGTTGGGTTTAATAACCCTTTAATACAGTATTATTTTGGGGATGAGCCAATTTCTCCTGCCCCATTCACTAGTGACTTTGGCATAATTATAGACGATCGCTTCTCTTTTGACAAGCATTCAGTGTCCATTGTCGGGAAAGCAAACTCGTTATGTTTTATGTTTCTTCGCACCTTCACTAGTCGAAATGCGAATGTTATGATAACCTGGTTTAAGGCCATGACCCGCCCTGTTCTTGAATATGGTGTTCCTTTTTGGGAACCTTTGTATAAAACAAGATAGAGTCATGATTGAGAAAGTCCAGCGCCGATTTACAAAAAGAATAACCGAAATTGCTAATTTAAGTTACTCGGAAAGGCTGCAAATTTTGAGGCTCCCCTCCTTAACTTGGAGGAGAAAGAGGAGATGCCTCATTTTTATGTATAAGTTACTAAATGGTCATATCGGTTTACCTAATTATTTCTTTGAGATTTTTCGTACTAACATGAACACCCGGGGATCATCCTTAAAATTGAAAGTTGGTAATCCTCATTTGAATGCTGTGAGGAATTCTTTTGCCTATAGGATCATAGGATTATGGAACTCACTCCCAGAATCTATTGTTACAGCCACGTCTGTTACAGGTTTTAAGCATTTGGTTGACAAACATTTTCATGGCGAAATGTTCTCATTTGATGACTGAAAATGATATTTGTAGTATTACATGAAAATTGAATTCTGTGGTTTGCACCTTTTGCTTGGATTTGGAGGTTTACATATGGATTATTTCTATAGGAGTAATTTGGGCTTGAACTAAAAATGGAATTATATGAAGACCTTCCCCCATCCTTAAAGATTAATGAAAGTTATTTTTGCAGGTTTTCCACTCAAATATTTTTATACTATACTAATGAACTTGGAGTATTTTTAAAACCGGAACCACTCACTGTTTGTTATATTAATTAGAATAATTATTTTTGTTGAGATATTGTATATTTTTCTATTTGCATGCTATGCCGCATTCCTTTAAAAGGAAACTGGCATCTATGTTGAACAAATAAAAATAAATAAAATACCTGTGGTAAATACGCGGATGTGATCGTCGCGTGGGTGTTGTGAGGCCGGCGGAAGGTTGTAAGGCAGGCTGGACCTTGCTTTAAAAATACTGAGTAAAGAAGCATGTCGAATCATCTGGGGCATGTCATTCCAAACATCAGGGAATCTTCCCTTCATGGAGTTTCTACTTACTATCTATCTGTAGCAACTGATGCGCAATTTTTCCCTGTTAGTTTTATCAGTCATCACGTTAAGCTTTGTATTTGGAAGTGTTTGGGCATTAATCCCTTTCGCTTGTACATCCTGTACTTGCTGTATTTTACCTTCAGGTTCTAGCTTTCTGTCGTCGGAAAAATTGTAACAGTGCACGTTACTGGAACTGCTAACCTTGAAGCCTGGGAGCTCATTTCTGCCTGGAGCAGTTGCTAGGAGGAAGTGGAATGGAATTCGTCTGCCATGGATGTTAGTTCGGAACCAATTCCGTTTGTTTCTACATCTGTTAGCAGTTCTTTAACAGATGATTTTCAGCTCAGTACTTTTACCGAGTTACTGAAGTATAACTCTGCTGAATTTACCGAACAGCCGAAAAAACTTACTAAGGAAAAACCGCATAAATGTACGTATTGTAGCGCGGCATTTCCTTTTCGAGGCAAGCTGAAAAATCATTTACTTACCCATACTAAAGAGAAGCCTTTTAAGTGCACAGATTGTAATGCAAGATTTTCGCAAAAAGGTAATCTGCAAATTCATTCTCGTATTCACACTGGGGAAAAACCGTTTAACTGTTCAGATTGTAGTGCGACATTTGCTCAAAAAGGCCATTTGCAACAACATTATCGCATACATACTGGCGAGAAACCATTTAAATGTCACGAATGCGAAGCAGTTTTCACAGATAATGGTACTCTGCGAAAACATTTTGTAACACACACGCAAACAAAACGTTATAAATGCACGATTTGTGACACTGCCTTTACACAAAACAGCAATTTACAAAGACATTACCGTACTCACACTGGAGAAAAGCCGTATAAATGTTCGGATTGTGGTGCTGCATTTACTCAGAAAAATACATTGCAACAACATTCACTTGTCCATATTGGCGAGAAACTATACAACTGCACATATTGTGGAGCTTCTTTCGTACGGGAAATTCATTTGAAACGGCACAGCGCTACCCACAATGATCAGGGAAAAGTGCACAAATGTCAGCTTTGTAGTGCAAGTTTCACACTGAAAACCAATTTACAAAAACATTCGCTTGTACACACTGGAGAAACGCCGTTTAAATGTGACGAGTGTGGAGCCTCTTTTGCACGCAAAAACAATTTACGACGCCATTCACTTGTGCATGCAGAAGAGCAAATGTTCATATGCCTCGACTGTGGAGCAGGTTTCTCTCAGAAGTGTCATTTACGACGACATTCATTTGTTCATAATCCTGAAATACTCACGAGTGGCGCAGTTACGACGGAACAGGCTTGGGCAGCCCCTGCCTGCGTCCCCATGTTCCCGAAGTCCGAACCGTCGCAACTGTAAGAAACTTGTTGTGCTCAGCCTGCGTTGTGTCATACAAACAAAAAATATGTAGCACACAGTGACAGAGTCACGCAAAGAACCACCAGCAGTAATATTCTCATCCACCCACTTACAAAAGCAACATGTTGCATATTTTTTGTGCAATATAAAGTTATCATTTATGTACCTTATTCAAATTCTTAATTTCCAGTTACCGGTGGTTAAACGAGTTAATTTCAGAAAGTGCATTCTAAATAAACTAAAAGTAACTAGATATGGTACCACATATTTGTCTCAGTGGTCTAGTTCTATAGCTCGTAGCTGTATAGCTGCCTTGTTAGGAATACCATCTTCTTACAGTAAGAAGAATTACAGTACTGCTTGTATCAGCATTGACATCGATTTCATTTTGCGGGACTTTCCCCTGCAGTTCTAGACTAATACATTCTGCCGCTTTAGTCACGATCATTTGGTTAGTAGACTTTTCTTGGTAATCCCTTCTCTAAATATAACTGTCTAGTCGGCTGTGCATGTAAATTGTCATACAATCGCTTTGGTAATCCCTTCTCCAAATATAACTGTCTAGTCGGCTGTGCATGTAAATTGTCATACAATCGCTTTGGAAATCCCTTCTCCAAATATAACTGTCTAGTCGGCTGTGCATGTAAATTGTCATACAATCGCTTCCCATCTTACACACTTCCTTTCCCTTCTAAGTGCAGATACAAACATATAGACGTGTGTTGGAGCTGAAAATTTTCTTTTTCATTCAACCGGAACACATGTTTTTGTTCAGGAAGTCTTTATTTTGTGCCTGGGGATGTGAGTCTTCCGCAGGCAGATCTTACATGTTAGCAAGCAACTCCCTGTTGCCATCACTTCGACCTTGCCTAACTTTCGACATTATTCCTCATAACCTGATACTCGGTAAGGTCATCAGAAAATATTGGTGGCAAAACTATTGACTAGATCCCTGACTCGGGAAGACAGCATTGCACTGTTACTGACTGTTTCCTTTCCTTACTCCAGATGGTAGAGCGTGGCACTCCTGGTATTTTTAGGGAGCAGGCCCTGTTATGTCTCGTTCTCCTGTCAATTTAAAAGATCCTCGGAATTTCTGATTGAAATTACCTAGCAAAGTTGTACTCTAGTCGTCTGGTGCTATGCCTTCGGCTGTGAGCGTGTCAAGCGTCACTCTTTGGGTAACTATTCCTCCATTTTTGTCAGTCAGTGTCATAAGTGATGTATGCAAAGCAATGAAACAAAAACGTTTCAGTAGTTGAAGGTGAAATTTCTAATGGTACTGCATCAATTATGCTTATCAAAAACAATATAGGTTTGTCCTTAATTTGGCATAAAATGCTTCCTATCTTGATGTAAGGTCAGGGGCGTAGCGACAGGGGAGGCGAGGGGGCGCGCACCGTTCCCCCACTCATTCTCCCAGTCGGCAAATTCGTGAAAACAATTAAACTGTCGTCGTACGTGCACTTTTTATTATTTGTTCACACGATGAAATTAGATTCGGCATTTCACCTTTGTTCATTTACTCTTCTCCCCATTCGAGAAATTCGTCAAAGAAATTAAACTGTCTTGGCAATACATGTTATTATTTATTACACAGGAAGCAAAAAACGCCCATTGACTCTTTCCCAGTCGGCAAATTCTTAAGTTGAGTAAATATTTTGGAGCAGAAAACTACATTTCGTAAGGGAAAAAAATATACGCGAGTCGTGTCATCGCTTCGTTTTCTCTTTTCTGCATACATTAACTTTTCTATGAATCGTCACTTCGTAACAAATCTTGGGCAAGGATTCAGTTACCGCACTGTGCCCTCGTAGTCCCCCCCCCCCCGGGGGTGGTGCCCCCGGCGGGGGGGGGGGGGGGGGGGGCGAAAGAGAGTTCCCTGTCGGGGAGTAACTGAGATTGTCGTCATGGAATAGTCGGAAGACGAGTCAACATGACGACATAAAATCCGTACAAATTTTGGGGAAAAAAGCTGTAAATAGAATTGGCCGTAAGTTGAAACGTAAGCGATAGTACTATTCAAACCTAAATTATTCAGTGTTACTTAATGTTAAAGTAGTAATATATTTTTAATAAATTAAATTTATCAGTTAATTTATTTTGTTAAAAAAATGCATAATAAAAAAACAGAATTTGGTCAGAATCAGAATTAGGTTTTTACGACCTCTCTTGCTGAAAAATGTTTATGAGAAACACCCGAAATTTGCTTAACGAGTGTGTTTCAAACATGTCTCGGGAAGCCGAAAATAGGCCCTCAAATAGAGTAAAATGCTTCAGCTTCCGGGGCTCTATTCATCACCACCTTGGTGAGTACTTACTAGTTGTACAGCCTTATGCTGACTGAAATTGATTGTTCCATCCCGAAAAAAAAAGTTTTAATAATCAAAACACTGTCATTTGGAAACTCGTTTCCGTGAAAGAATTTAGTACACAAAAATTTCCGTTTGAGGCATCAAAGCACATACGGTAAGCAAATTTAATTCGTTCAGTTTTATTGACGTTATGACTTCCATTCGACAAAAACAAAAATTGAACTTATTAGTAGACGTGCTACAAGTTTTTTGGCGTGGGAGGGGGGGGTATCTTATTTTTGGCCAAATTATAATATTTTTTTAACGACTTCTTCGAATTTTGTAGCCTTTTCACCGAGTAATTAAATTAAGTGTTAAAGTCACACTATCAGAATAAAATCTTAAAAATATCTAAGGACAATAATACGTACAGTCATGGCAAAAGCACTAGCGTATGGCACCACCACATCAACTTGCATTTATCAAAGCAGCGGAGCAGCTTAGATGTCTTTAGATTATTCAGTTAACTTTAAACGTGCTTAGTTGTTCATAAAAATAACGTAAAACGATCTGTAATAAGAAATTAAAGAATCTCACGTTTTCAAATTCGGTGGGTACAACGATGGAAATCTGAGGGAACGATAAGGAACTAACTATTTAAGGGAAATTACATAATCATTTAACATATACTGTATGCCACCAAGTTTTCGTGATTCGAAGTATATATCAGAACACACGTTGGTGTCACCAACTTTCACCTACCAACACCGCAGTCACTTCAATTAACGGAACACCTTACTGGAAAGTTGAATGTATGCGTTTGATACGGAAACTTGTTAGCAGCCATGTTTGCGCTGATCGCGGTGCTGATAGAAGGAAAAAAACATTGAACTTCGAATTTTTAAGGCTGTGGGTAATGCTTGGCTTGGGCAAAAGCGGACTGGCATTGTCGAGGAGTTTGGAAATGCAACTAGCCTTTGGTCCTACTGAACAACCGTATCCAATTTTTTTTAATCATGCCCCCCCCCCCCCCCGCCTCCAACCTGATAGTCTTCTACACCTGCCAGTGCCTAAAGGCAACGTAAATACGTCTACACACATTTTTCGAATAAACTTAATTGGAGTCATTCATCTAAGTTAGAAACGTCACAAGAGCAGTTTAAAGTTGAAAATGAGCAAAAAATTTAACCAGTAATTGTGATACCAGCCCCTAGTAAAATAGGTGTGGCTCGGTCCCTAACAGTAATAGACCTTTTTCATTACCCTTGATTCGAAGAGGATATTCCCACCCTTTGAATGAACCTAATCAGAGTCATTCATCTAAGGCTGCCCGTGCACTGAGCGACTTGGCCGCGCGGCCAGGTTGCTGCAGCCAATGAAAATGATTAGTGCGTGGTTTTACATAAACGGTAAGCATTCTCATTGGCTGCAGCGACCTGGTCGCGCGGTCAAGTCGCTCAGTGCGCGGGCGGCTTAAGTTATAAACGTCACGAGAGCAGTTTAAAGTTGAAAATGAGCAAAAATTGATCGTTAACTGTGATACTGACCCCTAGTAAAATATGCGTAGCTCGTTCCCTAATAGTAGTAGACCCTTTTCCTTGCCCTTTATTCAAAATCGACAATCCCACCTTTCGAGTGAACCTGTTTCGAGTCATCCATCTACATTAGAAACGAAACAAAAGCATTTTAAAGCTGAAAATGAGCGAAAAATTGAACCGTAACTGTGATACCAGCCACTAGTAAAACGGGTGTGGCTCGGTCCCTAATAGTGGTAGACCTTTTTCAATAACCTTGATTCAAAGAAGACATTCCCACCCTTAGATATAAACAACTGATATACAAACTACTTTTGTGTAACACTAACGGTTCTTGCATAATAGGCCAAATGGCAACAAATCGAGTAATAGTTGAACCCAATTTTGAGTAGGTGCCAGCAAAAAACTGCCCTCACAATGTAAGGTACATTACAATTTCTTTTGTATATCCATATGTGGCTAACATGATTTTTCAACTATAATATTCAAATTAAGCCTATTTTAATCCAGGAAAACGGCAGCTTTTTCCAGCAGGGGTGTAGCGAAACCTTAGTAAGTAGGGGGGCGCAGGCCAAAAAAATCCGACTATGACCCAAGATTTGCCGACTTATACCCCAAATTTTTTTAGAAACTTTATTTCTACGTAATGGCCAAACGATCTCGGATGCCGCACGGAGTAAGCTGGAATATAAACGCAGTCCGGTATTTCTCTCTGTAGGTATAATTTCATCAAGGACGCAGAGGTTTCGTTTGGGCAAAATGCTAACGAACGAATCGTTATAATCGACGTGAATTTGCTAGTAATGGAAGAACAAAAAAGCCGGGGGCGGGGCTCTCCTCACATTTTGGAAGACCTTTTCGTTTTTTGAACTTTTTTTTGGACGTGTTTTCTTTGCGTAATCAGTGTTACAGATCCTCAAAGAGCATTTGAAAAGCCTTTGTTTAAAGGTTTTTGCTTTTGTTTTTATGGATTTTCTTCATAATCAAGACATACGCTAATGTGTCGCCCGCCAAAATGATAAACGATAACACCTATTCAGATAAAATATATATGAGCATGGCACCACTAGACACCTTATGTATTTACAGCTGAGGTAGTTTGGCTGTTTTCAGGCATTTTAGGATAGATAATGCGAGAGAAAAGGCTGAAACTTGTTTGATCGGGAGACTTTGGTCGCCTGACAACATAAAATTCACTGTTAGTGACACAGCTTAACGTTTTTCTTGTTGAAAAAATGACGTGCGTAACGTTGATATTTGCCTAATTACTAACTACTAGTAACGCTTTTTTTCTATCACGAAAATAAATTCTTTCATGCGGTGAATAAAGCTGGATCTTAGCTCATTTTGCAGGTATTGCAACGGAGATGTGCCCTTTTCATAAGGCCTCTTCTAATTGGTCAAGTGGTTCAGGGGTTAGGGACCTCTAAACGACCAAATTGATCGTTTTACATTGTTTTAAACAGTGTTATTTTGCAACAATGCCAAACTGAACATTAAATAAATCCGTGCGTCTGCAGTACTAATAAGAAATGATAATTATATGAAAAAACCTGACTGCAGCCTTCAAAATGTAACGAAAGCCAACTAAACAAAAAGAAATGGGCCAGAAAACTAGATTATTGTTTCCATCTCATAATTACTAAGGAAAAAATGGATTTCGTAAATTTTGACGTAAAATATCTATCTACCTCAAAACAAAACTTAAGGATTCCCGCCATACTTTTCGGTAGTGTGAAGTCGTGATATCAAAAGCCAAGCTCTTCCGCCAAGCTAATCTGACCGACTAAAACTTCAAACATTAAATGAAATAACTGAAAATTGCACATTTAGCAATTTTCATATGTTTCATTTAATCTTTGAACTACTACTGTAACGATGCTCCGTTACAGCGCGTCCGATGCCCTCTAGATCTGGCATAAAGCTCAGTGGTGGACAGCTCCACCACGCGCGTAATAGAGATTATGCTCTCTCTCTCTCTCAGTAATGGCGACCTAAGAGTAGCAGGTGAGGCCGAGGGCCAGCAGAAAGGCTCGTAGCAATAGAGCAAATATGTAAACTAACGAACTCTGGAAATATAATGATGATCATGAAACTAAGCTGTGTGACTTCATTACATTTTAATGGCGCCCGAATAAGGAGAATAGGTGAAATAAGACAATTTAATTGGCAACCACGTGTGGAATGAAAAGCTACGCCATTTTGTCGATGCGACGCTCCCCCCCAAAACGGGGAAGCCCTATCCAAGCTAGCATTGAATAATCGCCAATTACAAGCTCAACAATACTAATCATTGACTGTAAAAATAGTAAAGGAATACTATACTAAGTTTGAATAATGAATCCCGTA